>VUQG01014415.1:0-17353 GCA_015106755.1 Etia nguti | reverse complement strand
TTGTGAGGGGGGGGGGGGGGGGGGGGGGGGGGGGGGGGGGGGGGGGGGTGCGTAGCGGACAAAACATCTGCATGCATGTTACATGGGGTGGTGTGTGTGTGTGTGTGTGCTAACAGAAGTGTGGTAAACATGAATGCTTTGATCTCATTTGCGAGTGCTTTTGGAAACCGTAGACTGGTAAATAAACAGAGAAAAGTCTGGGCAGCCATATTGGTTCAAGGAGCGACAAGTCCACACTGAGTGGATCCTTCCTGCCTGCTGTGAAGGATTATGAGAGTCATTTTCCAGGGTCTTGAGAAGAGGTCTATATGGAACTCAACAATCCAAGGTTTTAACTCCATTATACATTTCCCTGTGGGGTGCGAAGAAAAACCATCCATCATGTTTTGGGGGAAAGAGGGAAAGAAGAAAGGGCCATAACAATATCCTTGATCATTTTTCCTATCTTCAGGCACCTTTGGGCTTATTTATATGTTTTGTTTCAGTCCTAAAATTAGACTTCTACTATTTTTTAGTTTATTATAATGTAAATGAGGAGCAGAATTATCTGATCACCGGCGAGGGAAAGCGGAGCGGCAGATGAGAACAAATACACATGGATGGATTCAGAAGGGAAATAGTGTTGACTAATATCTTTGCATTTGTATAGAGAAACTGTTTATTTGCCTATGTTGTATTATGATTATTGAGGTTAGTAAGCTACATCTAAGGCAAACTCTCGAGTCTGACACTGCCCTCGAGCAAGCAACACACACGCACACACGCACACCGACACACACACACATGCACAAAGGCTCTTTTTTACCATTCTGTTTTTGCACAGGAGCATGCTGGAAATACTTTCTGACTCTGGATAATGGAGACACTCATTTGACATGGCACTGCATGTTCAATAAGATTTCATTCCCCCCTCTACACTCTTTTTTACACCACTTGTGTGGATAATTGAATTAGACGTTTAAGACTATTATGATACTGCAATTAGAGATTATTTAATTCCCTTTTATCAAAGGGCACTTTAATTTAAGCAGCCGACTGTCATTGTGATCCAAACACAGAGGGAATGCCATTAGTGGGGCCTGCATCTCCTAATCCATAATATTTTTAGTATCCACTAATTGCACTATAAATTGCATTTATGTCCCCTTTATATCTTGCGTGCTTCCACGTTTGATTGTAAGGATGAAAAAGACGCACCTTTAAAAAAAGCTGATACATGAAATAATTCTTGCCAGTTGATTGTAAAGCAGCAAGCCTTAAAGGAATAGTTGTAGCTAAAGAATAAAACTGATGTTCCTCTCGTGGCTATAAGGAAGCAGAAAAGAAGTTTTCCCGGGTGAGAGGAATAGAGCACTAAGGTTTATTTGTAATTTTTAGTTTGGTTCTAATATCTTCCTTACAAAACAAAAAAAAAAAAAAACATTTGGTTGGCTAAACCGGGGTCGTACCAGGGCTTTTTCCTGCACAATTTGGCTACTTCGGAAGTTTGATTGTGGGCTGGGTAGACTCACTTTGAAATGACACTAACGTCTATGAGTTTTCGGGCAATTATTCCACAGTTACGGCTTTGCAGCTTTAAATGAAAAAAACAAATCTATACCCAAATCATACGACTCCAGCTTCAGTTCATAATGCACCCACGAGCGCACACAGGGGCAAAACTTGCTGCAATACCTGCCTTGCGTTCCCAACTCTGGGTGTTGGACCACTTGTCAGTTTTTTATCATACACAGCTGACAGCCTTAGTGCACATCTACCCTGTCTCCCTAGATCAGGCCTGATCCACAGACAGTCCTGTGTCTGTGGCCTGGTAAGAGCTACGTTGGTTCCATGAAGAGAAGCTACACAACATTATGCAGATTTGTGTTTGTGCACCAGGAATTTGTTTCTCTTGTTAGAAGTAATTTAAAAAAATCTTTCACAGACCTTAAACCTCACCTTCATTTCAGTCCTTTCTCATATACAGAAACACACAGTTTCTTTTTATTTTCTTCCTCCTTTGTCTTCCAGCTCTTCTTTGCTTCTTACCCTCATTCTCTCTCCCGTTCCTGGCCCGACACACAGCTTCTCCCACAGTGGGTAATGTGAATGGACTGAGTCTCCTGGGTGTCGCGGCCCCCTCTCTAGCCTCGCAGGCAAATCTGCAGCAGCCGCTCAGACGGGAGCAGCACACACGAAGTCTACAGCAGTCTGTAGGGGCAAAGAACAGAACGATGTGAAAGGATGATGATGGGTTTCGTCTTGGACTTGGAGGATTGTATCGCCCGCTGCATGCCGAGCACAGCAAAGCAGGGAGCTGGCTGCCCGGCCAAGGCAGAGCGTTCTTGACAGTGCTTTGTTTTGAATCCACAAGGACTTGACATATGCCTCAAATCGTTTGCTCTCACCATGCTGCAGATCCACGCTCTGCTGTGATCGGAGACAGGACCCTGCTGTCTACTGCTGAGTGTGGGATGTGTGTGTCACTGCAAGTGTGTGCGAACGCCAAGTGTGTGCGAGCCCCATATCAAATTGTGTGTCCCCCCGTGTTTGCAGTGCGCATCTGTGGTTCTTGCGTGCGTGACGGGGAGCATAAACAGCCACATCCGACAGTACTGCTGCCTGCTTCACCGCCTATCTCTCTTTGTTCACTTTCCCTTCATGGGGCAGACTCCGCTCTCTAAAGTATAACACGATAAACAAATACTTGACAAATAAAAACATGCAAATCAATAAACCCTGACCTTTTTTAGTCCGTTCCTCTTTGTAGCATTTGAAGTCCTATCCAATTAATTTTCCCACGGCTTCTTAGAAATGAACCTGACAGTTTATCCCCTCAGTTGATTTTGTGGGTCTGATACAGTCATGTAGCAATGCTAAACATATATTGTGCATCGATAATTGATTTTCAGCTCATTTCTTGTGTTAGCATGAACTTTTTGATATGGTGCTAACATCTGCATCGATGCCTAACTGTAAAGATGCAGTTAAGCACTGACACATAGGCAGTTTTCCTATTTACAGAGTACGGGAGGGACTATAACTCACTGATTTGAATGTTGTTTAGCCTTAGAGTTAGGCGTGTGGCCACTTTAGTTAACAGGTTTAAAGACAGAGGAAGCTAGCTGAAGCAACTCTGCAAAGCTAAGCTGTGCTGTCATGTTCTTTTAAAGGGGAAGAGGCTTTCTCCTGGTCTCCCTTTTAAACAAACCATACTTCTTCAGTGTTTTTCTAACTTTGCTGCCATGCACATTAACATTTATCATGCTAACTGAGGCCTGTAGGCTCTGAGACATACGTCTTGGGTTTTTTGCTAGTTTTCTGAGCATTGCACAGTCTGACCTGGGGTCCGTTTTTGCACAGATCCACTCCTGATCCTGACTGTGGCCTTATGTTAACATACATCTAAATGCTTCAGATCAGGAACAGTTTGTAGAGGTGCTCACACTTACTGATGATGATTAATTAAGTGGATTTGATTAGCAGCACCTGGCTGCTGCCTACTCCTTCAATTTCTATGAAAGCATGTGTATGTGTGGACTGCAGCCATAGAGTTTATGGATGCAGTTTGCTAATCAAACTTCAGGATAGCACTGTGCCCTCACAAACAAATGGGGTCTGTCTCAAATAAAGCAACATCATTGATTCAAAGTGACAGTAAATTTCTAAATGTTTGATCTATTTTTTTTTTCCTTCTGAGCAATCTCAGCAAAGGATGAGTAAAGATGGAAAACAATGGAATATGTTGCTCTGCAGTTTGTGATCCTAGGGTGAAGCTTCTGTGACTTTAGCCTTCTTCTTTGAGTATGAGTGACCATTTTAGTGTCCAAATGCATGATAAATTTTAGGAAATTAAGAGATAAAAGTTTACTATTTCACAAACTACCAAAAATATATTATAATTAAAACTACACATAATCCTATCCATGTGTATATGTGCATATGTGTGTGTTACAGCACAAACTACTAGACTTTGGACAGCTGATTTAAAAAATAGGGCAGTCCTTAGAGTTCCTGATTGCCGCCGGTGCATGGCTACAGCATTTCATGCTACATTAGCCTGGTTTTAAGACTTAATCTACCTATATGAATGTTTTATGCCTAATTTCATGGAGGCGAGTAATAGCTGATGCTGCTTGGGCACTAAAACTATTACCTGGCCGCAGCTGGTGGTATTGAGTGGCATGGGTGAATGCACAGTGCGATTGTGTAGAGACATAACCCTGAAACGAGTAATATAGGAGGTTTGCAGTTACAGTAAGAGAACAATGCCAGTGTAGAAAAGATGCGGTGCTTCAATGTAAAAGAGTGACTACTCAAAGTAAGACAAGAAAAAGATGTGAAATGATTCTTTGGCAAAAAACCCCATGTTTTTCAGAGACAAATGCAAAGAAAAAGTTGAAGTCGGTCATGAATTCAAAGCAGATCAAAGCTGAAAAAACCCAAGTCGCTTTGCTTTTCATATAGCCTGAAACTGTTGCATGACCTAGACTTTTCAGGTTATATTCTGTCTTGCTTCTTGTTCTGGCATCATTGTGACAGCTTTAGTACATTAAAAAAATAAATTTAAAGAAACTTAGGAAGAAGAACAGAAACAGCTACATTACAAGATGACGAAACAAATCCTAAAATTACAGTCAGAGAAAGAAAAAAAAGTTCTCAGCTTACGCTTTCCGAAGGTAATGTAATCAGTTAAATAAAAAACACCTAACCTGCGTACTGTGGACTCTAAGCTCCTCCTGTTACGGAGTACCAAGGTGGCGTGGTGTAGTACTGCATAATAATGACTTTCATTGCCCTGGAGCAAAGTGCTAATCAAGGCTGTCCCCTAACTCCAATCTAATTGTCCACATCCAGCTGATCAAGCATAGTGGACCTTTCCTTTTTTTCAACCCAGTGCTCACTGAGATCATTGATTTGAGAAATGATCCAGTGGACTGTACTAACTCAGCTATGATTGGATGGGCATTTAATAGCATTCAAGGGATGGTTTTGTTGATGTCTGCTGCAGCGCTAATTGCAGCTAATATACTGTGAAGCTTCTACTCCCAAGCTATAGTCGCTGAGAGCGTACACGTAATAGTTTTTA
Source organism: Etia nguti (assembly GCA_015106755.1). NCBI lineage: Eukaryota > Metazoa > Chordata > Actinopteri > Cichliformes > Cichlidae > Etia > Etia nguti. The sequence goes on along the minus strand of VUQG01014415.1, from coordinate 12,285 downwards.
TGCCTGCGAGTTTTTTCCTTTACTTTATATCAGTGTAAGTAGGAGAAAGAACAGAGGGATCCCGCCCAGATTCCCATTGCCTCTATATGTGAGAAATCCAACAAATATGCACTTTCAGTGAGGCAATGAAAAGGACTGCTAACTTTTTTTCTGTCAATTATAAAAGGAGCTATTCAAAATCTGGCACCAGTTCAGAATCCAATTTGAACTGTGTATTCCCGGATTTCACACTACGCCCATAATTTGTGTTTTTTTCTTCTCTTTTTAAAAATATTTCTAGCTCTCGTGACGGAGCCCATGCCACACACAGTGCAGTCATCCAGGAGGTGATATTCACTTGTATGTTTACTCAAGCATTCAGCATAATGCATGCAAACCTTATACAAACATCCTCGCGAATGGCCTTCTTGTTGCCTACTTATTAATCTTCCCTCTGCCCATGCCATCAGCTTTAAGGCTGTCTAATGACTCGTAACGAAGGCATGCTCTGTTCTTAATGTGGGCCTACTGGGATCACCCCCATACTCGAACACCAGGCTGTCCACTCATCAGTTCCAAAGGACAACCTTTCCTTCGTCTTTCAAAACACGCTAGTTATGCTACGATTATTATTCTTTGTCTGCTTCACCTCTCCGCCATTTGTCTGCGATCGCTCCACTGCAAACCTCAGAAACTCTTCATCGATTTTTAGCTTTTGCTACAGCCAAGCCTGCATTCTCATCTGCTCTCCCGGCTGTGCTATTGTATCATATTCTAAATTTATCTAAAACACCTCTTTGTTTTTTTCTCACTTCCATCCATCAATCCATCCATCCAAAAAGAAGAAGCCTTATTATTGCCTGAGTCACTCTCCGGGCGAACCTGTCACCTCTATGTTACCTCTGGGTTTGCCCCTACTTCAGGCCCCAGCTCTTTTTCCAGGCCGCATTATTCCATTTAAACTTCAATCCTATTTACAGCCTATCCTTTCCCCTTACCCGCCCTGGGCTATCAAACTATTCATCCAGCGAACTTCATGTCACCCAGCCCTGTCATAAAAGCCTCTGTTGGGATATGTGTGCCGGAGACGTGCATGTTTGCTCGCATGGTGCACATAAGGAGTGTTTATGTGCGTGTTGGTGGTAGGGATGTGTGAGTGTGCGTGTTTGTAGTGGTGCGTTTTCATTGTGTGCTGCATTGTGTAGTGAAAGGGATTGTACGTCTATATCTTAATGTTTGTGTTAGTAGCAGGAATTTATGCGTGTCTGTAACTTTGCAAATTGTGGCCGCTCCTTGGACAGTGAGAGCAGCCGCTCCCTCCTTGACGTTAAAGGACGTGGCCTCCATTTTTACAGTCATAAACATCGCAAATGTAGGACCGTGGAATTGTGGAACGTACCTCAGTGGCAATATTTGGATACCAGTCTCATAACGGCATGTGTGCCAGATGGGAAAAAAAAAATCCTTTATCTATAATGGGGCATCCCCAATTATCATCTTCTCTTAAGGAAATCTACTCTGCTGTCAGCTGACTCGTGTTAGAGATCAGTAAAAGGCACTCGCGTGAACTGAAGACGTGTTTCGGGGAAGATGCCTTAGAGGGATTTAAAGGAGGAACAAATGGCAGAAGATGGAGGTATAGTCTGAGTCCAAAGGTTAGGGGAAAGCACGAGAGCACAGAAGAGACTGATGAACTCCTTTGACAGAAAGAGAGATGACGCGAAAGCAACAGAGAGCAAGAGTTTCAACACGAGCTGTCAACTTATTGCTTAACAGATCTCCCCCCCGTCTTTGACTTCTTCTCTCATCCCCGGTTTGTGCCCTTGTGGAACCTCCTGCATCAGCAGAAAGGAGAAGCTGGGGAGGAGGTAAGATTAAAGATCTGCCCATCATCACCGTCCTCTTCTTCCCTTGTTTTTGTTGTTGTTTTCTCCCCCGCCTTTTAAAGTGGCGTCTCCCACCAATTAATCTGGAGGAAGCTCCTAATGGGCCGCTGCAGCGACGTTTCAGGCGAGGCTCTTTGGTGTGCTGAAGTCAAGGGGTGCGGGTGATGCAGTGAGACAGGCGAGATGAGGGATAATGTGAGATAGATTGACAAGCACAAGAAGGCATTAGGCAAATGGCATCATTAAAAAGTGCAGTTACCTGAGCCAGGGCTTCATGTGGCGTCAGATGAGAGGGAAAGGGAGAGAGGGAGAAAGAGGGGAACACATTGGGGCTTTGCGCCTCCAGCTTTGCTGCTCTGGTAATTTTGATCTTCTTGCTCTTCTTCTCCCGTTTTAATATCCCCCACCACTTCACTTCAGGCTTGCTCATGAGTACAGAGACCAAAGCAGAGGTGCTGCTTTTCGGGCATCCCTCTTTGATGCCACGTGCTCGCGTGTGCCTGCGTGCGCACGTGTGCGATAGCCGTGACTTTTAACAGATGATTTATGACCGAGGTGAGTGTTTTTTAAATAAAACTGACCAATGACCGCAGTGTAATTCCAGTTGTTTACCCCGTGAAAGCATCGACTCATTGCCACAACACCTCTTGTAATACAATCAGTGAGGGTATGTGTGTGCCTACCTGTGAGCATCCCCAGCCTCATGACAATGCTTCGTGCACAAGCGGGGTGTGTGTGTGTGTGTGTGTGTGTGTGTGTGTGTAATCTCGACATGTATGACCGTCCTCTGTTGGTGCTCTTTGTAAATGGCAGCACAGGCAGCCAAGGAGAAAAGGGAATGTGAAATCATTTGACTGCAGAGATTCCTGCTGGTGTGCCTCTGGCAGCTATTCACACACACGCACGCACACACACACACACACACGCACACGCACACACACACACACACTGTATTTTATGTTCAGACCACTGTGTTATTGAAATATTATCTCTCTAACCCAGTTTTCTTTACTAGTCCATAATATACACTACAGTAGCAGCTGCTGTTGAAACTTCATATCTTGCATAAAAAGGCCTACTGCAACAGGAATGACGCCACCTTATCGTTTCTTCTCAATTTCCGTACACTCCAAAGGGCACACTGAAACATGTAAGGAGTGTAGTTCAACCCGCTGTTAGACCCCCTCCTTCTGTCCTCTGACTGATTAAAAAAAGCTTCAGATGCAAAAACGCTGCTCTGAAGTTTTAAGCAGCGGTGTACCATTTGAGTCCTTTTTTGATTTTACACAGGTGCTGAATGTAAGCAGCAAATGGCTGATGGTTACAATGTAAATGTTTGCCTGTACTGAAAAAGGAGAATTTGTCACCTGGTAGCACACGATTTAATTAGGTTTTTTAATCAATTTAAATAAAAAACAGATTTAAGTTACACACAGTGCACAATAATTAGAACTTAAAGTTGAGAGAGAATTATTCAAAACATTTCATTGCCTCAAATACAACTCAAATATTTATTTTTATTTTTTCGATACACTAAAAAAATAATCAAAGGTTTATTTCATTAAAATAATTGATCATTAAGGGAAGTGTGCTTGGTATAAGCTGAATGTTGACCATTTAAATAAATTTCACTTGACCAGATTCCATAAAATTACATATTTAAGTAAAATTTCTTTTGACAGATTAAATGGAAAATTTACATACAATCACAGAGGGGGCGACACCTAGCAGCCAGTGATTGGTTATAGCTCATTTTCAAGCTGGTTTATATGATTAAGTCAGTCAAACATTTATCCCACTCTTAGTCTGATTTGTCAGAACGTCTAATTTATAAGTCGAGATGGCTTTAAAGACAGTTTGATTAGGGCTAATTAGCAGTTATTAGCATTCAAATTCAAGAAACGAAGACTGTATTCATAGTAAAAAAAGAAGATTTTCTCAACACCTGCGTATTCACTATTGTGAGGATGAAAGCAGAACTACCTAACAACTGTTTCACAGCAGCATAATGACATAATAACAGGTGATAACAACACCATTACAGATAGATCAAGCTAATCCTCAGAATGGAAAACGAGGGAGGGAACTACTGCGATGTAACATCAGCAGTTATTTGGTGATTTTTGCACAGGGAAAAAAAAGCTAATTTGATCGCTCAAACAGCTCATGTGTCACAAATAACCAGTATTGTGTCCACGATGCTGATGTGCGTGGATGTGCTTTTCGGGTGCCTGCGTGTATCACTTCCAGAGGCCTACACCTGCAGATGAAACGGTTTTCTCATTCCCAGCGTAAATTGGATTCCGGCGCCGAGCGTAGTCCAGGACAGGAGAAATGTTCCTCCCGTGATTGTCACAGACCGACAGCTTGCTTGTCTTTGGGTGCAACAGACCAGTGAATGAATAATGAAATAAATAAAATCAATGCCTCACACATGTTTCAAATCCATAAACCTATCTAATCGGCACGACGGAGAAATGGAAAAGCAGTTGAGGCCTCACTTTCCCAGCGTTCCGCCATTATGTAAATTGAAGCCAATCAAACTGCCGCCATGGAGTAGCTTTGTAATAGAGTGTTGATTAGCTAGGCGGCTTTGAATCAGCCATAAAAAGAGTCATATAAATGGGTAAATTCAGCCTGGCATAATTTAGCCCAGTGAACTTAATTCCACTCTGAAGTCACACTGTGTTATACATAAGCATTATGGTAACCATCAGTGGGAATTCATCTTTTTATCTTTGATGTTATTAGTGGATTTGATGCTAATTCAGCTTTACTTTTCACTGCCATATCATCTATGGCTGATAATGGCTGGACTTCAAACTGTTAATAAACACTACCGCTTACATGCTGAAGCCTTTTGCACAACCCTAAGAGTGCACTGAGTCCCTTGTTCTTTCAGATGACTCTCTTTCAGCTTGTTTTTTATCTTAGGTACCACGTGAGTGACACACAATTAAGTACAAACTGAGACATGTGAAAAGAACAAACACTGGTTCCTTCCTTGCTTTCACCTCTTTCGCTCCTTGTGTACCAAACTCTGTTGTACTCCATCTCTTCTCTCTGCCCTTGTTTGTTTTAATCGTCCCTTCCAGAGTCAAAGATAGGTCTGGCCTGTTTGTGTGTCCTTGTGTGTCCCTCCGTCTCTGCCAAAGACATGTCCATGGTTAGAAATAGGTGAGCGAGCATTTCCTCTAGTTGTGTCCCCTCTGACTTAATGTTGTCCTATTTAGTGTTGTTAGCCAGCAATATCACTCTGGCGTTTCCCCTTGGTGACAGTAAACTGCTGTTTCTGCCGACCTTGTTGCACACACCGAGTCAGGCTGCAGTTTATAGTTTGGTCTGCTGTGGACGTGCCCCTATGTGTGCCTGTGTAGAGGAGGCATTGAGGTTACTGTATATTTGTGCAGTGACACAGTAAAGATCCTAATGGTGATCCAGCAAAGCTCAAACCCAATTTCTGTCTTGGAAAAAAAACAAAAAACAAAACAGTGTGTGTTCTTTTACTTAATTAAGCAGCTGCACTCATATTGAACAATTAGGCACCACAGAGTTTATATTCAGTGCGGGAAGTATTGTGCCAGTAGGGTGGAATACCGCTGAATTTAGTAGGGCTGGAGTCTCATTCTTGGCTGGTTATTTGCTTGGTCCACAGTGCCCGAGATGGACTTCGCTGTTCTGCCTAATCATGTTTTATAGATGTGGCCTCATCTCCTGAACTTGTTAATTGTTAGCAGATTAGACATGCACTTCTCCCATCTCTGAAGAACTGACAACAAGCTGGCTAAAGAGCAGCTGGTTATAAGCTAACATTATGCTAGGTAATGCTAGGCTGGATTGTCCTAAAAATCACACTTTCCCTGATTACTTGATTAGATTCTCACATTGTGCAAGAGTTTATTCCCTAAATGTCTGAGTCTGACAATCTTACAGTCGCTTCAAAGAAAGTTTAAAGTATAATACTGACTAACAGAGGCTAACAACAGCTACCAGAGGCTAACAGCAGCAAAAACAGCAGTGCTTACCGACAGAGAAGTTCAGGATATCCTGAACAACTCACCTCAGTTTTGCTGTCTTCAGTCAAAAATTAGCTTGATTGATTCTTTGACTCGTATTATAGCCTCCTCCAGAGTAAATAGAAGCAGACACCAGCTGAAGTAAATATGAACAATGGCTAAAGTTTGTCCTAGAGCGGCCACCGTAGCTAGGGTTATGCACTTGAATTAGGAGGGGTAAAAGAACAGAACTAAATTTACTGCATTCTGCAATCTCCAGAAATCTAGTGGTGAGACTTTACACACTCTACGTTTAAATATTTGATCTAACGGGATTAACAGCTGATGTAGTTCTGTTTTCAGAATTAGTCGGAAAAGGCAGGCACACTGAGAAAGTCTGAGTCCCGGAAATATCATGTCAGCATGTGTATTTATAACTCACAAGTCAAGCTTTATAAGCTAGACTTGTGAGTTACTCTAGAGATAATGTGCACAGATTTTATAGAGCGCTAAACACTTAAAAACATTGTCAGTACATAAAAAAGCTAATATGAACCATAATCCACAATTTTTATTCATGCATGGTGAATAAGCGACAACTAATGCATCCTCGGAGCGGGAATAAGAGCATACTTGTCTTGCTGTCTTACTGAATGACATGGTACTGGAATGAAGTTACTGTGTAGGTTTCTTAACTAGGGAAATATAACAAAAAATAAATCATAAATTAATATATTACCAAACCACCACCTTTGCACAGCATTTTAATCTGAATTTCCTAATAGAGCCACGTTATCCATTTACCACTTATGCAAATTACAGTACACAAAAACAGAAACTTACATCCTTCTTTTACTATAAAAAATACCAGATTTATTCATCTGTGCTCTTGAAAACATTCATCGTGCTGTTTTCCATCTGCAAATTTGTTTAGGAAAATATTTCACTGAAGGGTGGAACAAATGGGTCAGTGTTTCAATTTGATAAATGTATCCTTCAATAAATAATGATAAACAATTAGCACAATATTTTTTAACCCTTAACTGTGACAATTCATTTCTTTGTAACTCAGGTTGTTGCTCATATACTCTAGATGTAGAAATATCCGTCGTAACATTCAGAGTCCAAACCATTGCAGGCATAAAACATGGACATAGCTTTAGGGTCAGAAAAATGAGGCTAATGCAGAACCTGCGTTCTGTCTGAAGGCCACCAGATGGCGATAGCTGTGGTTGCTGGCTCTATAGAAGTCTTTCTGAGCTGACCTATGTGAACCAATGACTGGCTTTATGGGCTTTAGGGTCCATACTGGATAAAATAAGTAAAGAGTTTCTAAATCTTAGTCCTGTGGCAAAACGGAAGACTATCCAAACACAGTAAAATCTGAAACACAATAAATGTTTGGTGTGTGTTTTGGTTGCTGCCATTCTTATCTTTTCTTTTCTGGAAAGTTCTATTAGACAAGCTACAAAAACACAAACAGCACAAACACAGCAGACGACACCTAGCAGGCAGTGATTGGCTATAGCACCCTGCACCAGCAGTCCTGCCAATCAGAACCGCCACACCACTAATTTTAAGCTTTAAAAGTACCCAAAAGGATAAGCTTTAAACAAAATTCCGCCACCTTATAGTTGTTATATAGAAAGACACTACCCATAGAGCCCAGAAATGTTTTTGTGTCAGGCTGTAAATATGTTTTCCTGATGCCGTTTGGTAAGGCATTTTGAAATCTACAGGGACTGCCAGCCTCAAGGGGCCATTAGAGGAACTGCAGCTTTTGCCACTTTATATTTCCACCTGCTGCTTAGAATTGCAGTGAGAGCAAATATCTATTTCAGACAGTCATTTCTTTTTTTCCCCCTTTCACCCTGCATCTGTAGAGCTTTCCTTTTCTCATTGCCTATATATAAAGCCACTTTGTATGGATCGTGCATATCTACAGGCGGCACACCTTGCTGTACACATATCATTTGGTCTGGTGGCATCAGAGCCAGAAGACAGAAATAACACTCTCAAAAACACACACACACACACACACACACACACACACACACACACACACACACACACACACACACACACACACACACACACACAGTGAACTTTATATCATTAAAAGGTTTTCAGTAAATAAAATCGTGGAAAAGATGAAAATATCTGGAATTTATGGGATTTCCCTGAATTCGGTTAAACTCGTTTAGTTTGTTTGCTCTCAGTTCTCGGGACAGATTTAATCCTCAGCCACCCAGTCTCATTACTATTCAGTCTTAGTTGTTAGTTTATACTACATATGCTATTCTGGCAGCAACATACTTTGTTGTTGTTGTTGTGCGCTGCACTGATCTGAAGATGGATCTAAAAAGCTCACCTAAGTTACTTTACCACAAATGCAAACTTAGTTGAACTCCAACTTTATCTTTGTTTATATTCACAAAGCTAATTATCTTTTTCAAACTCACATCAAAAATGCTTCACAGAGTAGTAGCACATTAGGATAATACACACAAGTTTACCTGTGAGTGCAACAAACAGTTTGAAACTCATCAGCATGTGGATGCATTCTTCACCACGACTTATCTGGTCAGGTATGATGGTATTTGTGTTTTAAAATGAGAACAATCTCTTTCTACACACACACACACTCCTTCTCCCCCAACAGACCCTGAACTGGGCAAGTTAAGACAAGGCAGTGGTGAAAAAAGGGCCCGGGAGCATTGATGCATCATGGTGAACTTTAGCTCAAATATTCTAAAAGCAGAAAGTAAAAGTAAAAGGACCTGTCAGAATCCACCCTACAGCCCATTTACTCTGTCACGCTGCACTATAGACTGTCTGCTATTGCGACAGGCTTCACAGCTGCTGGTGCACACCCCAAAGATGTGCAAACAAATCCTACCTTGTCTGAAAGGCATGTGCACCTGCTTTTGTGCAAATAACGTGAGACTTTCCAGGACATATGAATTGTTAGAGAAAATGTAGACGTGAGAGGGAGAGAATTAAAAAGGGAGAGCTGCAGAGCTGCCAGCTTTCTTTCTTGGCTAGACGTTCGTCACTTTGATTATTTGATGCTGTTCTTACATCAGAAACGTCATTCTCAGCACTCTCAAAGGAGTTTTTAAAAGAGTTAAAGCATTTCTCATTACGTAGACAAAATACATAAAAAATTCAAAACTCTAAACATTTTTTTTCTCACATATAAAACATGACAAGCAGGTGAGTCACTTTACCGCTGAAAAACCTTCTGCCACTGTTTTCAGACTTAGACACCAAATGGTTTTATACTTAAAAGGTTACCTCAGACACAAAATGAAATGTGAAGAACATGAACGAGTCCAGGCTCAAACGTCTTGGTGGTTCAGCCCCCAATCACAATTTCACCACAGTGCCTTACAATTAATATTAACAGAAGATGTTTGCAAATGTAGTCGACTCTTTTCCCATTTTTGGACAGAGCACACATTACAGCTCCAAGTCATTAAGCTCGTCCAACTTAAGGACTTGGACGAGCTAATGCAGTGTCTGAAAATCATTCAGAATGAAAAATCACAGATTTCAATATTGATCAAAGGGTTTTAGGGTCGACCCTTTAGATATCAAAACTGGGTCAAGGGCTCAATCATATTGATCAGAATTTTCCAAAGTAAGTTAAACAACTGTTTGAAGTAAAGCAGATAAGAAAAGAAACATATACGCAGATTTGTCATTTTTCCTGACTCTTATCCACAAAGAGGCAGTACAAACAGTGCCACTGCCACTCCTAACACCTGGACCACAAGCAAACTGATAAGAACGGTGCTTTTACATTAAAGATTTTTTAATTCAAACAAACCCTCCCTTTTAATGTGCAGAATCAGCACAGGGCATCGTGTATCCAAATCCCGGCTGCTACACTGGATTGATCATTTTTTATCGACTCTTACCTGTTTCTTTTTTTGCCTCTCTTTCTCTTTGCTGTTTTGATCCTCCTCTCTCGGTCACCAAGAGTTCGATCTAACAGTGAAACACAACCTAGTAAAAGGCAGAAAATGATCCAGATCCATTTATTACTGTATTCAAATTGAATATAGGCTGCAGGTAACCTCCCTTTGACTTGCTGTCACAAATGGAGCAGTACTGTAAGCTCCAACCATCAAGAACATAGTTGTGAACTGGAGCAGAGCTGACCTGGAGTCAGAATATGTGCTTTTGTACCAGGATGGGCACTTTGATACCACCAACCAACACCTATGTTTTAAGAAGCGGGTGGGTCTGCAGGACAGACACATGAAGGATGGAGACGTGTCTTTGATTCTGAAGGGTGTGAGGACTGCAGACGCTGGAACATATGAGTGTTGTGTCTTTACTCTGTGAAACAGGTGTAACCCATGTGAAATACATGGTTACTAAACCCCTTTTCATCATTTAAAGCTATTGTTATTGTCATACAGGGGCGCTATGAGGCTGTCTTGTGTTTATGATGACCTTGCGTCTTGTGCCCAGGAAGCATTGTCCCTTCCTGTGAGATCTTCCCTCTAATGGCTGTTAAATGTGTCGGAGCACAAAAGGAAAATATCTTGGCCCTGAACTCTGAGCACAAAAGAAATAACATCTGTCGAGTTATTTGTGTTGGAAAATCCAGACTGGTTTTTGAACTGCTATAAAGGATTCTAGGGAACCACTGATCGTGAGCCCGGCCCATATTATGGATGATTGTGAAATGGTGTGGCCAAAGATGCGATTGAATTATGGGAATTCTCTGAAGAACTGATTCAAGCCATACCTTGGATATTAGATAAGCCTTAATCACTGCCCTACTCAGGTAATATAAAATAGGGTCTGTTTGGGTTTCAACAAATTTTAAAGGACAATTCAGACTTCAGGATTGGAAGACTTTAATTTGCTTATATTGGCACTCAGTTAAGGATGCGCCAATATAAGTATTTTAATTTCAGTTTCTTATTTTATTTTATTTTCAAAAAGCACTATTGGTGTGCAAACTTTGTTGACTGCAACCGTAAGTGTTTATGAATTTTACTGAGGTAATAAAGGTCCTAATTGTTCAAGCCAACTCCTTGTGTTAGTCCCAAACCAAAACCTCCTTCTGAACCTAGCTAAATGTCAGAGGTCTCTATTTAAGTTGATATTGCACTGGTCCTGAGTAGAGGCACTACAAGTGTCAAGACTTTTAATCTGTTGATTCCAGTTTGCAAACACACTTTCTCTATTTTTTCTGTTTCCAGACAAGAATTTGCTCCCTTGTTGTGGTTTCTCTGAACACCATTTTTCAAATGAGCTCTCATAGATGCACTGATTCGTGTTAATGTACAGAAAATGACATTTTCTACTTTTAAAGAGTCAAACTTCTACAGAAAGACTGTATTTTAATGACAGTTTACTTGATAAGAGCTGTCTGGTGTAATGTTCAAGTTTAACCACGTGGTGGCAGTGTTGCCTCTCTGTTTTCATGGATGCACCCAGCCTGCAGAACACAGCGATAACAAAAGTATCAAAATGCTTGAGTGTTTGTGGACATGTGTTCAAAGTTAATGTTAATGTGTTATTGACCAACTATAGTTGTACCACAAAACAATGAACACACCCAAGGAAAAAAAATACCAGTAGTTAGTGTAACCCAAAGATAACAAAATACTGGAGTTTCCAGATGACACCCTTATCATAACTCAGAAAATGATTTTGTTGAAAATGTGCGATGTTGAGGAGGTAATTTAGCCATCTAAATCAGCTGTGATGGATCAAGGACACGTCTAAAATCTGAAGGACATTGGCCCTTAAGGCCTTGGACACCCCTGCTTTAGAGATCAGTATGTGCAATTTTCACTGGTTTTTCTTAACATTCAACAAATCACGATGTGATCCATAATATTTTTTATACAAATGTTTCTTTTTATCTTACAACTCAATTCAGCATGAAAGCTGCAGGAAAATGTAATTTCATGTTTTTGATTCAAAAGTACAACTGTTCACTTCTACAGCAGCCGATTGGGGTGAGGAACAGTTTTTTTTTCTTACCTTTAAGTCATTTCTAATAATTTAGAGGATTGTTTGACAGTTTAAGCAGTGAGTAGATATCATTTAGAATTTTTACAAACCAAACGATCAATGAAAAATCAGTCGGCAAATGAAAACGATCAGTAGTTACAGCCTGATGTGGGATGACCTTCTTCAAGTCCAGCAGTAACACCTCACACACCCACTTAAAAATGTCATCATTAAAGTTTCCTACAGAAGTTAAGGATACTTTGCCACTTTGTCATTGCATGGCAACTTATCACTCTGGAATTTTGACTGGAATTTTGCATCATAAACATGAATCAAAGACACTGTAGTGATCTGGATTAAAAATGCTCAAGCATTTCAAAAGACATCAGTGTTAATTTCGCCTACTGTAACATTCATCAGATGTGTTTCCTAAATCAGCAACA
>VUQG01014413.1:2248-29167 GCA_015106755.1 Etia nguti | reverse complement strand
ACTTAAAACTTTCCTTTTTGCTAAAGCATATAGTTAGGGCTGGACCAGGTGACCCTGAATCCTCCCTTAGTTATGCTGCAATAGACGTAGGCTGCCGGGGGATTCCCATGATGAGTTTTTCTTCTTCAGTCACCTTTCTCACTCACTATGTGTTAATAGACCTCTCTGCACTGAATCATACCTGTTCTTAATCTCTGTCTCTCTTCCACAGCATGTCTTTATCCTGTCTTCCTTCTCTCACCCCAACCGGTCACAGCAGATGGCCGCCCCTCCCTGAGCCTGGTTCTGCCGGAGGTTTCTTCCTGTTAAAAGGAGTGTTTTTCCTTCCCACTGTCGCCAAAGTGCTTGCTCATAGGGGGTCATATGATTATTGGGTTTTCCCTGTATCTATTATTGTATGATCTACTGTACAATATAAAGCGCCTTGAGGCGACTGTTGTTGTGATTTGGCGCTATATAAATAAAATTGAATTGAATTGAAAGAGAAAACTCTATTTAAGGTGTTTTTCCTCTAACATCATCACCATAAACCAGACGTGTTATCTGGATTTATGCGGTATATCCATTAGGTCTTAGGAATCATACCTTTTTACACCTGGTACTGATACGCAATCTGCATTTGGACGCATTATCGACATAATCACATCTGATCTATGGGTGTTAGCATTAACACCTTGTTTTAATTATTGTCTCATTATCTCAAATCAGCCTGGAATGTGATCAGATATAGATATGTAAATTACTCCGGCCCAGCTGGCTGACTTATCAACAATTCAATCCATTACTTTCTGCAACCTCCAGCACCAACAAAGGTTTTTTAGATATCTAGATATTGATTGTAAAAAACATCTTTTTTTTAGGGGCCTGTTATGCTTATTTCCAGCTCTGTATTTTTCTTCCTAACACATACTAGAGGAGCTTTGCATGATTCACAGTTTAAAATAAGCCATATTTATGTTATACTGCAGCCCCGAAGGCCCAAGTCCCACAGGTTGGTTTGCAGCCAACTGGCAACCACCTATTGCTAGGGAAACTCTGTATTCCCCAAACAGTTGTGAGTGGATGCTGAAGGTTGCTGGCAGTCGCTGTGGAATTGAGGAAAATTTGGGAGGAGCACAGTCTTGTCACAGTGTCTGATTTCAACCGGTGACAGCTAGCAACCTCCAGCAACCACTTGCCAATCACTTACAGAGTACACATTTTTTCCTAGCAACCTGTAGATGCCAGGGGGGTTGCCAACATGTTAACTTAAAACATCTTTTTTATGACTGGCTCAGTCATTCATTTGTGGGTGGGGCTTCTGTTTTGTTAGCTAGAGCTGTGCTATGACCATATAAGGACATCCCTGCTTCCTGAGATCCCACAGAGCCAGTAATAGGGGGAAAAAACCTCAAACTCAGCATTTAAAGAGAGTCTGAAGAGCTTTTAAATCAATGGGATTGTTCGTGCATATGTTGACCTCATTATCTGAAACGTTGGTTGTGGTTAACATGCATCCTCTAACCGTATTTATATGACAGAAAACGCAGGAGATCATAACGCCCCTTCAACTGCTGCCGTGTGCATGCATTTTCAGGAAAAAGCTACTTTTTAATGTTATGCATGAAATCATATACACTGTGACAGAACCTTTTATCCTCATTACTCTACTCTAATGTGATGCTGTCAGTTCAAACACAAGCCCCTGATTTTCTGTCTGCGCTCCACTCATCACTTAATCACGTTTGTTTGATTACTTGCTCAGATGAACCCAGGAAGATAAAAGCAAAGGTTTTTCCCACTACTCTCCTCCTGTGGCTATGATTTCATTTCAACGTCAGCTGCCTTTCTCACATTCCTCCTGGGTGGCGTTGCCTTTAATGGCCTCGGCAGCATTAATTATCGCAGAGCTCATACGTGAGTGTTTACGCTGGGAAAACTTACTCTGGGTGTTGTAGCCCGAGGTCACATGCTGTGACTCCTAGAGAGCGGGAGAGAAGGAAAGAGAAAGCCAGAGGGAGACGAGTTGAATGAATAAACCAACAGATGTCATTATTGATTTCACAGCAGTACAAGGATGCCATTACACAGAATTCAGAGCCTCTCATCTCCCCGCGTCGACGCTCCACCTCATTCTTAAAACTCACTGTGACGCAGGATTAGTGTGAGGCTGGAGGCTGAAAGCGCCACAACAGTCCTTCCTAATTCATTAAGTACTCGGTCAGATTTACTGCCTCTGTGTTTACATTCCTACTTCACCTGACACCAACACCAATGAGGCGCTTTGCATATTAAGAGTAATTCATAAAAGCATAAGGCAAAAAAAATCATCCCGCTGTTTCAGTCGGAATTGTTATCGTCACCTCTGAGATAAATGTTCAATATTGCATTGCTGCTTCTTTTAATGTGACAAATCTTCCCGATATTTACATTACAAGGCATCATAAATCTTCCTTTTTTTTGTAGCGGCAGGTGAAACTTTGAACATCAATCTTCTGAACTCTTCAGTCTGCTTTTATTGTGCCTGAACTTTACTTTTCAAACATGTCAGACAAACAGTGCGGGTGAGGATACAGAGTCATTTTGCTGAAACCTCTGGTGATGACATTTCTCTAGATGATGTTTATTTCCTTGAATCTTCAGCTGTGGCTGTTATCACTGTTTCTGTTAAATACACACTCAGTTTTCTTGTTTTTGATGAACGATGAAACGATAAAGTGGAAAAGGATTCAACTTGAAGTAGTTTTTATCTTATTTATTTATTTGTAAAGCCTAAGTGATCTGCAGATCCTCAACTTTTTTCTTTTTTTATTTGATGGATGAATTTGTTCTGTTGATTATAGGTTGGCTATCTTGAGCTCTGAGAGTTAATTGACTGGTGAGTCAAACACAGAGGACGATGTTGGTGCTTATTAGCTGTGTTCACCTGTGGTCCTCTGTCAGAGCATAAACTGCATCACAAAGTAAGGAAGACCACGCCGTGTCAGTGGTAGAACAAAGTCTTCTCAATAAAGTATTAGCTGTTTTGTCCTTTTCCTGACTGAGCAACCAAACATGTTAAGGGACAGTAAGAATAGACAGTAATAGCTAAGTTAATAACAGTCTTTTGTTGCCGAGTGAATAACTTTGCATCAAACTATCAGTAAGTTTAATTCCAGTGAGTAGGTAGAAACTTTGAAATGTGCCTGATTTGCTGACATTACTCGACAATAATTTTTTATTACCGCCAACAAGGTCATGATTTTGGTAGCCTTTTGGGTTTCAGTCTGTCTGTATATATGATAGCTCCAAAACTTTTGAATGAATTATGATAAAACTTTGTAGGGGTGTAGAGCGGGGTCACGTTAGCAATCAGTTAAAATTTGCCTTGCATCCACAACTTGTGCATCAACTTAATGATTTATTGGTCAAAAACTGACAAAAAGCCGAGAACTGAGAAACTATGATTCTTACAATTTATACCAACAACAACCAAAGGTGTTTTTTAACATGTGGAAACCTTTTTTTTTATTATGCTTTATATGACAACTTGATAGATAATTCTAAATATACATAAATAAATAAATAAATAAATATCTCTACTTTTAAGATTAGGCTTAAAACTTTCCTTTTTGCTAAAGCATATAGTTAGGGCTGGACCAGGTGACCCTGAATCCTCCCTTAGTTATGCTGCAATCGACGTAGGCTGCCGGGGGATTCCCATGATGCACTGAGTATTTCTTCTTCACTCACTATGTGTTAATAGACCTGAATCATACTTGTTATTAATCTCTGTCTCTCTTCCACAGCATGTCTTTTATCCTGTCTTCCTTTTCTCTCCCCAACCGGTCACAGCAGATGGCCCCGCCCCTCCCTGAGCCTGGTTCTGCCAGAGGTTTCTTCCTGTTAAAAGGGAGTTTTTCCTTCCCACTGTCGCCAAAGTGCTTGCTCATAGGGGGTCATATGATTTTTGGGTTTTCTCTGTATCTATTATTGTACGATCTACTATACAATATAAAGCGCCTTGAGGCGACTGTTGTTGTGATTTGGCGCTATATAAATAAAATTGAATTAAAAAGTCCAATAAAGTTGTTAAATCTATTGACAGTGCCTGTGTAAATTTTCCTACCTATGTGAATCAAGCAGGCAGTATTTAACACAGTAATTTCATTGGCTGTCATTTGTGCCACTGTGCAGAATGAGCCAACAGTAATGTGATTCTATCACAGCAATCACTGCTGCGGTAAATTTGTGAATCAGAGCTAATGAGCAGACTGAAGATTTTCAGTGACAGACTGCAGTTAGTGTTACTGAGCTCCTCCAATAAGTGTCACAGTATAAGTAAAGGTTTTTCACGACTGTACTTTTTCCACCTCTCGCTGACTCACGCTGTAAATTTAAAATGATCAAGGCCCAAGAACATGATAACAACTTTGAAGGAAGCATGCATCAGCAGGCGTGTCATTCGGAGAGGATGTACACTATTACGGATTAATGTGAGCTGCTTTGATTTTAGTGATGAAAGGTTTTGGGTTTAGTAGAAAGAAAAAGCATACTAACCTTGTTTGGGATGGGAAATTTGGTCTGATCAGCCTTCCCAGGAGTGTGTATGGCTGTTAGTGGAGGAGGCCAGGAATGGGTCATCTCCTGAACATGCAAACACATTTAAAAAAAATATTATTTTAAGTAAATATTCATAAGCTGCAGGATTTCTGTCATTATAACCAGCTAAATAAAGGATACACAGTAAATGTATGCTTGCACTTCTGTTGCCTTTACCTGGTGTCTAATCATGATAAAGTTTAGCCCATTGGAGCAAAGGGGTTTGCTTATGCAACATCTTTGGTGCAGTGGAGTGGAGTCAGCATTCAGTCAAGGTTGTGCTGCACCAGCACCCAATCAGGGTGGGCTTTAGTATAAGTTTTAGTATCAACTGGAAGGTGCTTAGGGAGTTAGTGACCCACCAGGGATCGGTGTAGTGAGAGCAAAGCAAATGCAGAGTTGGTGATTTACCAAAATAAAAGCTGACTCCAGTCGGCTGCATTTCAACAGAGCTGCACAAGGCAGCAGCAGAAGCAGCAGCATCCCCTTTCAATTATTCTAATCACACCATTTTCTCAGTTGAATTCCAATCTCAGTATGTAGAAGCATCAATTAGTTAACAAGATAAACATATGTGCATGAGTGGGTCCGTGTGCATGTGTGTGTGTGTGTGTGTGTATGTGGCAGCTTTATAATCTGTTCGGTATTGGCTGTTTTTATTTCTCACAAACATTATAAAGGAGGTGCACATAGAAGGCAGTATATGGAAAATTACCAGGCAGTTTTTCTTAAAGCTTTGATTCTCTCTTTGTCACAAACACATAGTCTGATGTCCTTTGTAACTAGCATCACCTGAAAACTGAATTCTTGGTAAATTGTGTTTTAATGACCAATAACTTCTTTTTCTGCGGCATGTGTTTATAATGGTTGGTACAGTCATTAAATCCATTTTTTTAACATGCTCATTTACACTCACACAGCTGCCGTACAGCAGGTCATGATGTCAAAGGGCCTGAATTTTCCCATCATCCATCTCTTCACCCCCCCCCCGCCAGGTAGATGAATGCTATTCATCAGATGACACATTAGTCAGGGAGGACGTATGTGTGTGGGTAAGGTTGTGTGTATAACTGAGCTACACATTAATGACGATACTTGAGCATGAGTGTGTGGCTGTGTTTTCCCTCTTTATAATCATAACGCACTTGGCCTGACGACATATGGTGTGTTGCTAGGTAACAGCTCTCTGACATCATTAACATCATTGAGTCCATCCTTGAAGAGTTCCTGTGCTTTCACAGTCAGGACAGCTGTTTTCTCCTGAATTTGTGTTTGCATGTGTCTGTAAATGTGATACTACAGCCACTGCACATGAGTTACTCAGTCTGTTATAGTTAAACACAAATGGCTTCCCAGTTATTATCAATTTGTCATATCCTCCATTATCTACATCTATTACATCTCGACACAGACATGCAAAATGTACATTTATCCACCACCGTGCAGTGAAAACACGAGCAACCTCACTCTCTCCTTTCACTCCTTCTCTGTTTTTAATACAGAAGCAGAACAGGACGCGGTGCATGCTCCGTGTTAGACGGATAATGTGGTGTGCTTCACATCACGAGCTGTTTCTCTCCTTTGCCATTTTTTTCTCTTCCCATCTTTCTGTTAATCTTTCAAGTTATTCTTAAATTCATCTTCCCAAAGAGCCTCTTTTAGATGTTTTCTGGCAAACATTTTTTAATCTGATCTTTTTATTCTTCAGTGTAACCAGAGGTTTGCACCTTGTTGTGAATCTTTTAAATTTCCAATTATGAAGGCGTCTCTCGATTGTAGACTTAATGCATGTACTTCCTTGATAATTCTACTTTTGTTGTTTTCTGTGTTCTTTCAAGCCTTTTGGTTTTGATGAGTTAATCAGTGCATTCACTCTTTTTAAGAACGTATTAGATATACATATGAATTGATTTTTCCCAAGTTTTCTCTAATTGGTTCATTTTGTTGGTTCCTCATTTGCATTTTGACATCTTTTTGGTCATAGCATTGACACCCGCACTGAAAAGATACCAAACACAGCAGGGAGAATCAACTCCAGCTCTTTTATCTACTAAAAATAAAAAGAACAGGTCTAACTTGGCCATAAAACGGTTTATCAGTCAATTGTCCAATTACTTTTTTTACTTTAAATGTGTATAATTCTTAAACAGTTCATGCTATACGTTTGTAAAACTACTTGAATTAGGCTCAAAGTCTGCCCTTCAGTCACGTCTCTAGTGTCTGATTTCAGATCCACTGTGATGTACAAATTTATTTCATTTATTGTCATTGTCCAAAAATATACCTAACTGTAAATTACAGCAAGTTAGCTAGTTTTCTTGGCTCACTGTATACATGTAACAATGTAGATACGGTATGAGCAATGAGGGACAATGCAGCCATTAAATATATAAATGTAATTATCTACATACATCATCATAATCATGGCTTCTATGATATTAGTTTACTTTTCTGATTGGCTAGGTTTGGGTTAATGTTCGAATCAGATAGCTCAAATATCCGGTATTTAAGTCTCACGTCATTGGCCGTTTCTGTCTAAATTCTGTCTAAATTCTGTCATATTTAATAAAATGATCAGCGTGGCTGCTCTACCAGATGTAACAATTAAGTTTAAAATCCAGGCATCCACGTAAACAGAATTTATGAAATTTAACAGAGTTGCAAGTTAGCAGGGAGTTAGCTCGCTAAACATAATATACCATGTTCTGACTAAGGGATTTCTGAAAAAATTAAAACGTAAAGCTCTGCTATCACTTCCGACATAAATGAAGACAGAAAACTAAACAGTAGTCACGTTTGAAGGGTTACTGAAGTTGGGCTAGCTAGTTTATAATGACGTGCTACGTGGTGGCTAGCTACACAGTTATAGTTAGCATAATATAAACACATTAGCACAGTGAAGCTGGAGGATGAACGCTAACTTTATTCCACTCGATAAAAATTAACGTAATGGTTGCCGATGGTTAGGGACGACAATACAAGGTTAGACATTAATTTACTGCTGCATGGGCTAGGCTGTTTTTAGGGGCTTGTTCAGATTAAATAGAACAAGATACAAAGCATTAAAACGTGTTACAAACACAACAGCCTTAATAAACGCAGAGTAGTTTGGACCCCGAAGCAGGTTTCATACTCATCACTTAAAGACCGGATAGCTGTCTGATTTTAATATTTCAAAACAAATGTACACAATAAATGACGTTTTCAAACTAACAACCACTTAAAGTATAATGATATATATTCACCACTCCTTTGAATAGCAGTGACAGCAAAGACGTGGAGCTTTAGATTTAGCTTTGTTTATCTTGATGGCAGGAATAACGAGTTTGCCTACAGTCCACTTTAGAT
This sequence comes from Etia nguti, assembly GCA_015106755.1. Lineage (NCBI taxonomy): Eukaryota > Metazoa > Chordata > Actinopteri > Cichliformes > Cichlidae > Etia > Etia nguti. The sequence continues at coordinate 21,259 of VUQG01014413.1, read as the reverse complement.
AATTCTTCTTGTTTATAGTGAACTCACCATAAGCTAAAACATTAGCATGGATATCATAGAGCTTGGTGCTCCAGTGGTTCAAAACTGTAAAAAGTCAATACTCCTCAGAAGGATTGACTTTACTGTACAATATCTCTGATGCACACCGTTACCTTGAATTGTGTAAACATCAACGACAACAATGTTCCTGTGACAAACATCTTGTAGCCGTGTCATTACAGAGAGAGAAAAATGAAGTGCAGGCCCTGTGCTCCGATTCACCTCGCCTCACATTTTGAACTCCTTGATCTTTCCACTTGACACAGCTAAAAACCACAGACTGAATTCAATAGAGCACCAATATTATCGACAAAGGCATTTCATGCAGCTCACAGCAGCCTATCTGTCACACAGCCTGTTGACCAGCCTATTGATTTGTGGAGGGGGAGGAGAGGGAGGGGGCTGAATGACAGAGGGCAGAGAGGAATGAAGAGGGAGGAAGACAGACACTGAGGAAGAAAGAGAGGGCGCACCAAGTGCAAGAAAGGAGAGAGAGCGAGAAGTGAAAGCGGTAACTTGACATAAAGAAGTCAAAGACGGTCCTTGTCCTAATCTTCTGACTGGCAGTGAGGGAAGATTAGTGAGGGAAACATTTTTGTTTTGACATCACTTCCAGGAAGAGACAGGAGAGGGAAACTGTGGGAAAAATGTATTGCTCTGTGTGATTTTGATGACATGCAGCTAGAAAGGGGGAAGAAAGAACGGGTAAAGGAGATGATAGGTCTGTGGAAAAGATGTCTGTATGATGTCATCCAAAAAAAAAAAAGAACTTGTATAATCATTGACCTAAGCCAACAGATTGCTTTCTTTTCTCCCTCCCTGCCTTGCAGTCCCCTTTCTTTTCCCTGTCCTTCCTTTGCAAAATCAGACTCTCTGGAGAGGGACCAAGCTCCTTGTGAGCAAACAGAAAACAGCTGATAATCAGTGCAATTACCGTGCATGCATGCGTGTGTGTGTGTGTGTGTCTGTGTGTTTGTGTGTGTACCCAAGCAACGTACCCGCAAAATCTCTTCAACACAGCTGGAGTCGTTTGGTAGGCTGACCTGGAGAAAACAAAGGAAGATAGAGAGATTGACTTCAGCACTATTTATAGCGACATTACATTGCACGGGACACAGCGGGGGTAGAGTTTTAAACACCAAAAACAAATAAAGCGGATCCATCCGCAACGCAATTACGAATCGCAGCGGACTCCCACGGCACATGCTACAATGACACCTTTGGCCGATTTACCACTCAAACTCAATGAGAAGAACTTTTGAAACAATAGCTCACTGATTTTAGAAAGACGTAAACAAACAATGCCTTCTCATTTCTAGCTAGCAATAGATGCTATTATTTTTTTTTAGATTTCATTGCTGGGGGACTTTATTGTTAGTTAGCCAATTTGGGTAACATTTTGAAAATGAATAATTTATCCCCACTGGTTAACGCAATATTACTCTTGCAGGGTAGGGTTAGGGTCAGGGTAGTGCAGAACTAAAGTATACCACAGGTTATACGTTGCCATCATGTCTCCCCACAACCTTCAGTAATGCACATAATGTTTGTACTGTAGTGAAAATTCCACTAATATCATTATCCAGTATCATTTTCACTGAAGCTTCTTCAGCACTCTGTAAATTGTTAGAAGATGATTATTCTTGGTTGACAAAGCATAAGAGTGCTCTGCTGGATTGATGTTTTCTGCTTTTACAGAGGAGCTCACACTTGCTGATGATCAGTTAATCAAATGTATTTGATTAGCAGCAGCTGGCTGCTGCTTACCCTCAGAAGCAGTAAGGGTGTACTTAGTTTTTCACACGCTGCTTCATTTTTGATTAGCTTTTGTCGACTCAGTAATAATAGCGTAATACGTCATACATGTTGTTCATGTGAGGGTGTATTTACCTAATTTTGCAGTCTGTTAAAGTTTTTTGTCAAATTATGTCCTTATATATAAAACTACGGTGGCCCTGGGAGCTCAGATGCACCTAACAAAACATCAGCATATAGAAAAACATTGCAAAAGGACACACAAAAAGCACAGGAGTGTTTTTGGGGAGACAATAACAGGACGGACCAGCTGTGGAAGTGACAGAAAACTAAACATGCAAAGGACTGACATGTGCTTAAAAGAAGTGGAGGATTCATTGGTGCAGGGTAGTGTATATTTTAATCTCATGATTTATATAATACAGTAGATGCATGTTTGCTATTAGCTGTTTAGCTGCTAACATGTCACTTCTGCAGCTGTTCCCGCTCATTATTCCCAGTAACACTTGTAACATTTTTGTGAGTGTTTTAGTGTGTTTTTCTATTTGCTGGTGTTTTCTGATCGTGCAATGACCACTTAGGGGGGGCTGTAGCTCAACCGGAAGGTTGGTGGTTCAATCCCAGTCTGCTCCAGTCTGCATGCCAAATGTCCTTGGGCTAAGATACTACAAGATACTAACCCCATGTTGCTCTCTGATGCATCCATCGGAGTATGGATGCGTGTGAATGTTAAACAGAAAGCACTTAGAAACAGCATAGAAAAAAAGTGCTTGTTTGAATACGTGTGAATGGCTGAATGAGGCAAGTTGTGTAAAGTGCTATGAGTGCTCAGATAGGTAGAAAAGCGCTATATAAGAACCAGTCCATTTACTACTTAGGCTCAGCATACAAAACCTTAGCTCTGAAGGAAACTGTAAGTGTTACTCTCACAGTTAAAATAAAACCCTAACGTGTACACCGTATAAATGGGTAAATTCTAATTTAGTGAATGTTTGAGTCTACTGATTACAAACATTTTGAATGTAAGGCTGAGACTGGGGTAGAGCAGAGTGGATGGTGGATGAGAAGGCAGATGGTGTGACACACTTCCACAGTTCTACTTTTAGAAAATGAGTTTATTAAAGTGTGTTTCTTATTTTGTTGTAGCCAGCTGTGTGGCCATGTTCACAGTGAGCGCTTTGTTTTTATACCTTCTTTATTTTAACGTAACTAAGACGAGGCATTATTTAAAATCCATCCTAACTTTCCATTAACAGTGTTATTCTAAAGGGGATTTGGTATGTGGGTGGTTCTGGTGTTAAAACCTAAAATCAGGAAACACATGAATTAAAAAGCTGTTGTCAAATTTTCCAGTTGATCATTTGGGTATTGTCCAAACAGTACTTTTGCTATAGATTTTTAAAGAGCTGTTGACAGCACATGTCTAGCTACCACTGAGTTTTAATATTTGCAAGCTCACCCCAGTGCACAGAATTTATGACTCTTGGCATTCATAAAGTCTAGAGGCCAACCTGTGGGCCAAAACATTATTGTGCATATGCAGTAGGCTGCAAAAGAGCAAAATGAGACCCCAGAGACAGAAAACATTTTGGCCAAAATGCTAGGCAAGATCAAATTTTGAATTTTATCAAAGGCAACATGTTTGAGTCCTGCTGCAGCAGAGTAAACAACACAGAAGGACTCCGAGTACAGCCTTACTTTCCAGCGTGTGAACTGGTATGCAGCTTTGGTATATATGTAATCAGGTTGGTTAATTATGTTCTTTTTGGTCTTGGATGGAAAAATCAGTCATTAGCATATTTGGCTAACAAGCTTACTACTTATGTTTGAAATCAACATTTTTAAACTATTTATTCTTCTTGTAAGTACATATTTTTGGAAAAAAAAAATTAGAGTAGACACTATAAACAGACCTTTTAACTTCCAAGAAGGGCTTTTATGATTGTATACAAATTTAGCATGCAGAGAAATCTCAAACTCTACATGCCTTCAATGTCTGGTTATGGTTATTCCACCCACTGTGGTTCAATTGCGGTCAAAGCATTCATACTTTTCAGAACATTCATTTAAAATTCTCTCATCGCAGATGTAATTTTCAATGTGTGTTAATAAAGTCAGAGGCAAACATTTTGTGTACCGTTTGTCTAAAACAATGAGATGCACTATAGCCTCACGTCCACCCTCCTCGTGAGCGACTAACTTGTACAGAGGGTAGAGAATGAGCTTTTTCAGTTTTAAAATTCAAAAACGGCCATTAAATACCTGTGGTTTGGCCTGCATCGTGTGAACCACGAGGCCATTTTAGCTCCACAATTCACTGGACTGCCTCGAGGTTTGAGGATAAAGAAAGAGGCTGTTTGAGCTTAGACATACGCACACTCTGATTAACCAGTTCAGTGGCTGCGCGCTGCTAATCTATGTTAACATGCGCCCTTGTCAATAAAGTCGTCCTTTGTTAACAGGAGTAATCTGCACTGAGCACTAAAGCAACATTGCAGCAGATGCCTGGGATATCAATGCAGACAGGTCTGGCAATTCAAAACGGTCCTAAAAACTTAAATAAAGTATTCGTTTCAAACCACACACACAAAACAAAAGTTTCTGATGCTAGAAGTCTTTGCTTTTTCAGCTAAGCCAGCACTACTAAGAGGTTTTTTTCCCTGCTCATTCCAAACAAATTATTATTGTCGCTTGTGGAAAAGCACAACTTTGTTTGCTAAAACCTAAAAGACACAAGAAAAAAAATGTCCGTTGCCAAGTCATTGCCTCACAAACGGTAATTGAAAAGAAAAGAAAGCAGTTGGCTGGGTCAGATCTGGGCTCAGATCAGTCCAGCAAACGGGCTCATTAAAGCAGAAAGAGTGTGAGGAACAGCAAAAAGAAGGCAGAAAGACTGAAAAGCTCAGAAACTCTGAGGCAAATTCACTGTAGAGCTCTAACATATTACATCAACAGAACCTCTGTTACACACCATTACTAATAGCACTAACACGAACAGAGGAGCAATTTAGTATAACCATGATGAGAAGGATGACATCATATTCGGCCTTAAATCACTGACTGTTAAAACAACAAAAGGGACTCTGGCCCGAGAGGCTGGTTGAGCTCACCAACGAAGCATCCATTTATTTGTATGTTTTCTAGACACGAGCTGTTCATCTACATCGACATGTTAATTCAACAGTGAGTCAAGAGGAAACCAGAGTGGGAGGATGAAGATGTGTTTTTTCCCCCAACAAAAGTCCCAAGGCCACTTTTTACTAAAAGAAATCTTACAGACTCCTAGACGATACGAAGCAGATGTGCTACATTTGTATCATGCGATAAAAAGCCAACAGCTGGATTATTTAGCTAATGAAACAACGTCATTACCATTAGAAGGCAAGCACACGAGGTCTGAATTTACTGTAGATTACAAAGTAGACACAAGATTTCACTCGCAGTGCAACAAACGTGAAGCATAGATTTGCTGAGTCTTGAGTCTAGACCAGGTGTCCAACTCCAGTCCTCGAGGGCCGGTGTCCTGCAGGTTTTAGATGTGTCCTTGATCCAACACAGCTGATTTAAATGGCTAAATTACCTCCTCAACATGTCTTGTAGTTCTCCAGAGGCCTGGTAATGAACTAATCATTTGATTCAGGTGTGTTGACCCAGGGTGAGATCTAAAACCTGCAGGACACCGGCCCTTGAGGCCTGGAGTTCGACACCCCTGGTCTAGACCATATACAGGATGGACGCCTTGCAATGACGAAAAATTGCATTGAATGTTTTTGCATTCGGCAAGTGATTGCAAATAGTTGTGACTGCTTTCGATTGCAAGGCCTTTGCATGGATTACATGATTGGAGGCCGAAAAATCTAATTTTTAAATGCAGACAGATTGTCAGCATGTGGCACTCAATACGAGTAAGTCTAGTAACTCCTCTGCCACATGACTCGACTCAGCTGACTGCCAAATGTTTGTATATTGGTTATGTTCATATAAAAGCAAGGTTGCTGAGGAGGGCTCAACATTTAATTAACTTTAAACACTGAGAATTTCTTTTTCTAAATATTTTAATATGCAATTTTGCTCTTCAATCAGTCCTTAGGGAAATATCTGCTTCTCTAGCTTGCAAATGCTCAATTTATGTCTAAATGACAGTTTGTGTTCTTTAGTGATCTTCAGGTAACGTACAGATGGTTGATTAGACCTGATTGGGAGGCAAAAGTTGCCAAATGCAAAGTGGAAATGAAGCTCATTAGATTTATGAGAGCGAACCAAGAAAGCAACGTCGAGGGTTGCAAAGTTCAGACGATGAGCTGGAAAACACTAAAACACTTTGCAGAGATGAGAGGAAAAGCATAGTCATTGATAACTGTGTGGGGCTATCAGCATGAATGACCCCTTTTTTTGGTGTTATTATAAAACTAGTACACTCATAGTAGGACACGGAGTAATGGTAGCACAGGCTGAATTTGTTTAATGACTCAAAAAGAATTGCCCAGCAAAAAAAAACCCCAAAAACTAAAAGAAAACAATAAAAAAGACAGCTGGTTAAAAGAAAGAAAATCTGATAGTTTAGGAAGAATTTATTTATCCACAGTTTTACTTTGCTGTTCAAGATCAGTGGTGTGTTTAGTGTGACATTACCTGGCTTACTTCTGTATATTCTGCTAATGGTTTCACTGTATTTCACCCCGAAATACACCTTACAAATGTAAATCATTGTCACTGTTTTGCAATTACACAGTTCAAACTGCTAATCACACACTGTCAACCACAAGGATATAGATAAATTAATAAACAGCAATTGTGCTTGGGTTATAAGGTAACATCATTTAATTAGTAATTTCAGTACTACTTATGGTGACTGCCGCCATGACAAATTGCGATGTTCGTGTGGGAAATTCTGACTCGGAAGTTCTGTCTTTATTTAATTGATTATGAAATATTTTCAGTTTTAGTTTATTTAGTTTATTACATACTATTACTTAATATTCTTATTTAAATAGAAGATATTTGTGTTGTTATATTAGATTTTATTGCCCTATAAACAAATTCTACTTACTTTATTTATTTATTTTTAGTTGTTTAGTTTTGTTACACTTTGTTTTTAAGCTGCCTGCTGTAACACTGAAATTTCCCAACTTATGATTTTATTTTTTTTTTACCTTACCTTACTGTGTTATAACCCTAAAGTATTATCTTATCTTCAACCCAGCACTGAAACAAGAATATCACAAAACACAGCAACATATCGCTACAATAACTCAAAAACTTCAACAAAACTAGAACAGCAATAAAATCCAAACACGAGCCAAAATGCAAAAATACACAAAAAACTAAAGGTTAAAACGAGAATCCAAGACACACACAAAAAAACAACAACGCGATGCCACATATACCTAAACTTTGAGCTACTTTCCTAAACGAAGTAACGAACACAAAGTAAGTCGGTGTAAGAGACACATTTCTGTACCATTTCTGAGAGAAGTGCATCACTTATGTAACAAACAATGCTCCCTTGTGTTATTTTCCCAACACTTCCACACTTGTCGTAGCTGATGGATACAAACAAGTGCATTTAAATGTGATTTTCTACAATGGTCTAAAACACAACTGACAGACAAAAATGGAAACACTCATATGATTTCAGGCCCGCCCGGTCTGTTTACATCCGTCTCCATCCATCTCTCTATACATCTGAAAGGAGAGAGCCTTTCATCACTTTAACCATCCCTGTCCATCACCATTGTGATGTAGTTCACCGAAGCACAATACTGACGCTGCCAGGGTTTGGTGTTTGTTTCCTGTTTGGAGGATGGGCATCTACAACAGATGGCGTACTCTGTGTATTATCATAAATATACCATTTAATCATTTAAAGGAAGTCTATTCCGAGTTCACTGAATGGAAACAGGCTTTAATGGATTTTAATGGACAGGTGACTTACTTGTAAATGTGTGCGTGCATGTTTCCCTAATTGATCTTACTGTGAGATCACGGTTGATGTCAAGGACTGAGAGATGGAGGGAACATAAAAGAGAGCTGAAAGATTAGTGAGAGCCACAGAGCAAGTCTGCAGGAAGAGGAAGGACAAAACTCGGAGAGAAAATAGATACAAAGAAAAATGAGAGCGAGAGAGATTCAGGGGGAAAATATAGCCGAGGCAATTACTGAGGCAGAAATCCTTTCTCTCTGAAATAGCTGCTCAGATAGACAGACACACACACACACGCACACCCACATCAATCACAAAGGTACACGTGGATACACAAGCACACACACTTACATTACCACAGTCACATTTAAACACTCACTATTATAAATACTGCCTTAATGTATTGACCAGTTTTTTTTTTCAGACAGAAAAAATCGATGAGCCTATGAGGTCGTCTCAGATGTTATCAAAATGTCTTATTCTGTGTCACCAACAGCCCAAAAGCTGAACAAATTTCAGTTCACAAGCATAAATATCCAATAGAAAAGGAGATACAAGTAAAGAAGACGACATGCTTGAAAAAAACCAAAAAAAACAACGCAGTTTACAAATCTGGTGCGATTGTGCCATACACACTGCGAGCAAAGATCCAGTTACAGTCCAGGGAAAAAAGTATGTCACCTGATGTCTACAGTACTGTAGACTCTACTCTTTAGACATTTTACTCAAGAAGAGATACATTATCCAGTATATATTACATTAACTTCCCAAAGATTCAACAGAAATGACATTTTACTGAAAAGCATGCACACCTCCTGCAGGGTGTAAAAGTGACACTGCTTGTCCCAAATAAACCAAGAGGAAACCTGAAGTCACACAGACTGACAGGTAGCTCGTTCACCGGACAGCTCAGGTCACTGCATCACTGCCAGTCAGGACTCTGCTGTGTGTTTTCTTCGGCAGCAAAGAGCTCGAGAAGAAAGAGCTGACAATGAGCATTATTAATTAGTTCCAGCTGGAACTGGGCCTTGTGTGATGTATAATAAATAATGAGGAACATGTAGAAACAGTATCAAATCGAGGAGGCTTTAAGTGGGGCTCCGGGTTATTAGTGTGTTGTTGCTATGCTACATTATTGTTTGTTTTAATGAAAAACTGCCAAAATACATACACACACCTCCGCTTCACTTCCTGATGTATTAGGGGAAATCCCTGCTCTCTTGTGTTCCCACTGCTACCAAATACTCACGGATTACATTTTTCCAGCCTCTTATCCCTCCATTATTCCTTATAAGATTGCTCTCTTCACAGTTTGATCACCCGGTGGATTTAATACTAGTTTATACTCTATTTTGAATGGACGCTAATACAGGAAAAACACAATCATCCCATATACTGTAAATAAAAGATGGAAATAATCAAAAACCCCTTGAGGCAGAAGACCACACTGATCTAATAGATCTCGCTCTACATTTTTCATGGACTCCCCTGACTAGCTCCTGGTCCGCCCTATTTTTAAATTAAGTTTTGACAGGTTGTTCAGTTCTCATTCGTTTTAGTCTTTTACCAATGAAAGCACCAGGTTCAAAATGGACACGGGACGATAGCATAACAACACCCTAACTATCAAATATCAACATCTCACAAACGCTGGCTTTCTGTCAGCATCTTTAAAAAAAACAACTTGGTTTTAACCCAAATATTACATGAATTATCGCCCGATACTTCATTCTGATCTGCTGAATGGCTGCTTATTACATTAATTTGTCACATTAGCGAGGAGCCCATTTACACTCCACAAGCAGTCACCTATAAAATTACACAACAAACACATTTAGTGTGATTCCATTCAAATGATTTTCTTTTTATATGCCTGTCTTTTCATGTTTCAAATCCACCAGAGTGTCTTGTTTCTTTTATACTGGAATTAAAAATCATTAAGAGGTAATTACAGTAATGTGTTTAAGACTGAACAAACAGGATTCCCTCTCTGCATTAGTGTGTATGTGCGAGAGAGAGAGAGATGAATGACTCAGTGTATGCATGTGGGAAGACAAATTATGAATTAATAAAAAACACCCCAAAACACACACAGTCTATTCATATTTACAATAACAGAGAGACAGTATCATTTGACTTGGAGATTGGCAGAAACAGAAGATGAAAGAGAGAAAAGAAGAAAGGATAACGAGGAGAGAAAAGAAAGACGAAGTCAAACAGAATCAAATTTGGAGCCTGATTAATGTAAACACGGTTTCCTGCACTGCCCTCGGAGGGCTATTAACACATCACCGCATATTTCTGCTTTATTTCTGAACTGTTTTCTCAGGATATTTTCTCAGAAAGACGAGAAAGAGGTTCACTACGTTGGCTAAATTACACAAAGTATCTCGCTTCATCCCTTAAGGAGGCTCTACGAGGCCAAAAATGTGCCACGGAGGGAAAACTATTGCGGTGCTGTCATGAAAAATGCCAAAATCAAATGAAAGCTGTCTATCATCCAGTCGACGCGATTGAACTTCTGAGTCGTGTACGGTTCAGGCTGAGGTCCAACAGGGTTTGGAAAATCTTCAAGGATTTTCTTTTTTTGGTCCGTGGGCTTCTCGTTTATTCAGTTTCATCTGCTCCTTTTATCATCCATATTTCAGCTGTTTACAGAGCTGGAGTGACCGCCATCGCTGGGATTACCAGCATGCTAGATAGATCACAAGCACTGCCCTCAGAGGAGACACTGTGTGTGTGTGTGTGTGTGTGTGTGTTTTGGTTGGTTCAACAGTTGTGTGTGAGTGATTCACTGAAACGTGTACATGTTTATGTATGAGTCGGCCTGCCCAATAATCTGATGATGGGTGAAGTAGGTCTTTCACATCATGTGTCCTCTTTGCACATTTATACCTACTTCACTTCTCATATAAGAAAACAGGGTAATTTTTGGGTGTTGCAGTTGTCTGGTATTCTCATAAAAGCAGATATTTTTATCGGCTGCACAAAATGTCCTGTTCTGTTGCTGCAGCGGTTTCCGCTGTCCCAGTATTATAGCCATTACTGCCTCGTGTTGTGCTATCAGCCTTCTTGAGGCCATATCCTGGTAACGCTGTAATTGCCGGGAACATACTGAGCGTACAGATGGACAAAGAGGATTTTGCTAAAAAAAAAAAAAAAAAAATGGTTTGAAGTTTCTATAAATGCTTTTTCTTCATTACAACTGTCATTATTTCAGTCCGGTGCAAACCATATCAATTTAAGCTGCCATTGTAAATTATTACAACCACTTTTCAAGCCAGCAGGGGGTGATACTCAAAGGCAGAGCCGGAACAATGCAAGAGTTTCAAGGCCAGTGCAGACATTCACAATTAAAAGAGAACAAAAAAACATTACAAGTAAAGAAATAATGTGTATTTTGAAACATCACATTTGGCCGAGGTTCAGACTACGCACACATTTGTTGTACGATTGTCTAACAATTAAACAAATTAGAGTTATTCAAAACTAAAAACATTTCGTTTGATTCGAGTTGTAAATCTATGTGAGATCGGCTTGATGTACATGATGAATTTACATATATACTTACAAAATAAGATGTACACAAATAAAAAAATATAGTAGATTTATAGTGAATGCTTTAATAAATCTTATAATTTAATGCTTTGTTTCTGGTTTTACTCCATTAAACATTCCCAAAATTGTGTCTTTTCCCGCAGCATCATTGAAAAATGTAAAATTTCTTATTAGATGTCTTTGTTTAGACCTCAGCCATCCCCTGTTTTTCATTTCAAACGTTTACCTACCAGATACACAAAGCATCCGACTTCTCTGGAAAGTGTCGTCTCCTAGTGATGACTAAAATACTACTAGTTTTTGTCTAAGAAATTCTTATATTATTGCCTTGTCAAAGTTTTTTCCTCCATAATGGTCCTAATATACGAACATAAATGACTTAATGTAAGCTATAATCAAGCATTAAATGTTCATAAATTATGCACCACTTACACCTGTTTGTTAAGCCCAGATACTAATGAATTTCATATGAATGGTTTAGTATTTCCCAGTATTTCAACAGTTAGTGACCAGCTTATTGTTAAGGTAGACTATATCAGCTGCTTCTAAGTTATTGCATTAACCAGTGGAGCAGTTAATGGTAGTTGGTTACCTTGTTTCCTCCAGACCATTGACAAAGATCATTTAACATATAATCTGTGACAATAAGTAAACTGTGTTTATGTTTAAAAGCAAGGAAACTTTTCTTTGGAGACAGTTTTAAAAGACAGGAGTAGTGCAGCAAATCAATATTTGGAACGCATTAATCAATAACTGTGAATCACGACCTCAAGGAGGAAAAAATCAAGTGTTAAAGTTAGCATGTTCCAGCTAAGGAGCCATTGGTTGTGAAAATAATTATGCTAGGTTAACAAATATTAAACTTAATACTTTAGATGCAGCTAGGGTTATCCCCATATTAGATTTTCACTTCATCATCCATCCATCCATTCATTTTCTTAAATACTTATACAAATCAGGTCAACAGGGAGGCTGGAATTATCTCAGCTGTTATGGGTCAACAGGCAGGGTATACCCTACCACAGACACAGAGACTCAGGCTGGTGTCTTTTCTAGCAATGAATTGTTCAGTTATTGTTTAGCTGCCCCTTATTTCTCTATATTTTGCTTCCAAATAGACACTTTTTGTAATTTCATGTGGTCTTGAGCAGTAGTTCTCCAGGCTTTCTGAAGATCTTTCAGGGTTTTTTTAGACACTAGCTTCATTTTCAGTCCAGTCCTTGTACCTGACCTTTTTAGAGGAAAGGTTCTTTTTGTTTGTTAAACCACTTAACACTGACCTGTGAATCATCCAGGCATAAAGATGGACCTGACACATGGGGTGAATTGGTTTTGTGCCTACATATAACAGACAACTTGGTAAAGAACCAATGTTAAATGGTATCATCAGGCAATTTGGTACTAGCAGCCTTTTATTAAAAAAACATCATTTGTTCCGATTTCTTAGGCTGAATATAAGAAAAACGCCAAAGATCCAGTTTGACAGGCATAAAAGTGTATTTTTGCACCACCAAAGTGATTGCCAAAGTCTTTTGGTCCTTGGCAGATCTACAAAACTATCTACAGCAGATAAACAGGCGTGTCATTCAGCCGGTGGTTTTCAGGTGGTCAATGAATTTGAAAAAAGCTGAAAGCCGATGGAAGCTCAAGTTAATTCAGAATCAAAATATGGAGTTCGCTCGATTAAAACTACATCTGTTTACTAACCCTAAAAATAGATGGTAAATATAAGGTGATATTTTATATTGCTCATACTAAAAAAATTAATTTACTGAAAGAAAACTCACATTTTCACAGCAGAAATTGTGAATTGAAACTGCTGTAAAAGCATCTCTCTAATCTCTGACATTAATGAGCGCTGCATTTCGTGTGCGTGATTCTGTTAGAGAAGCCTAGTGTCAGGCATGCTTAGTTTACTGGCAAGCATGTGCAGAGCAGAGCCATCGTAATTATTATCCCTGTGCCTTTTTCATTTAAACTATTAAATGAGAAGGATAAACCAGCTGACCACTGTGTTATGCTATTGATTTGGATTTTTTACAATGCACATCCATCATGCTACTTGCATTCCTGTGTTGAAAGTCTACCACACTAACTGCCTCTTATCAGCTGGCACCACTATGACGTCCCAGAGTTTTCACTGTCACATTGGAGCCCGCTAAGGTTACATTAAACTGCTGTATGCATACATACACTCATACCTCCTTCACCATGTGTCTCTCATCGCTTTTTATTTGTTTTTCTTTAGCTCACTCTCTGCCCCCTCCTCTTTCTCTCCACCATCTCTCTCTCTCACCAAGCTGTGGAGAGGCTGATAAGGAGTTGATTTACCGTCCAATTAAATGTCGTCATTGAAACATTGCTTCAAATAAGCCTGACGTTTTCACACGGCGCTAACTGGCCTTCCACTAGCATGTTCACGTGTTGGATATATGTGAGCTTCTGAGTGCTGTGTGTGCGTTTAGTCCTTCTGTGTGCCCCGAGCAGTGTTTAGACAAGGAAACTCAGGCCGTAGCTGTTCCTCACTTTAAAAGAGGGTCATTTTAAGTTCAGACTAAGGAGTATGACGGGATGGTTTAGTCTCTCTGTTGTTAACAACTGAGTCAAGTAGTGATTAAAAATGAATGACAAATTTCTCTTTGAATAATTTTAGCAAGGCACAAAAAATGTCTAAATGCACAAAAGGGTTAATAACAGCCACTAAGTGACAAACACAGTTCAGCCATATTATGAGCAATGATGTTGCATAGTTTCAAGGGTCATCGTTGTCTGTAACACTATAAAACACAACAAAGTTTTGCGCTGTGTTAGAAACGCTGACATTTTAAGACAATTTACTAACCAACCAAAACGTTTCCCCGTAGGAACAATGGGAGGCATCTTTAATTCAAAGCGCTCGCTACTTTTTTTTTCTCTCATTCTCTGACTTTCTGACTGTTATCAGGGTCAGGAGTAACCACATCCTTCAGACAATCTCTGCTGATAGCTTTTTACAACACAATATCAAGCAAATTTATCGCCCGTGTTCTTATCATTTGAACTCAAGTAGATGCATGTTAGCTTCTGTTTGTGTTGCCGGGTGAAAATCTGCATCATTCCAAACATCAGCTGCTGTTTTAGTCATTCTGTTAATAGCGTGTCATTATTTGCTGTCTATTCAACATCAAACAGTTAGCATAATATAGTTAGCAACTAGCTGGTGCCAAGCCAAATACCCGGCTAGCAGCTAAGAAGCTACTTGATCGGAAAATACAAATAAAAAATAGAGATAAAAAGAGTTAATATGACACTTACTTATTATTACTTATTGCTTATTTATTTTTGAATGGTTAAAACAGAACATGACTTTTATAAATATAATTGTTGCTTGGTATCTAAAAATAGTTAGATATCAGTATAGCATTATAATATTTTATGCTTCTTGTCCGTTGGTCTGTTTATCCGTTCTTCTAAAGAATGGTTACATTTACTTCTTTTTTTTTTCTAACATACCAGCTAAAAAAAGAAGTTTTATAGAATTTTAATAAATCCATGGCAAAGTGCTCTCAAAACTCATTTATCAAACATTTAACACTGACTTAGCCATTAAAGGGGGAGAGAGAGGAAGAGAGGAGAATAGATTGAAGAAGAGGAGCTATGATCAATGCCAGTGGACCATATAATTGCACCAGGAGTGGGTTAGCTGAAAACATTAGCCTTGTTTTCTGATGGATCACATCCTGGAGCCGGCTAGCCAAGCTAAACGCTTCAATCTGTATTAGTACAACCCAGAGTCATCCATCTTAAGGAGCCACGCCACTAAAATTAGCCAAAGTTTTCTACAGTTGATGAGCTGATAGCAAAAAAATGCTCTAATGCCATTTTAGAATAAAGAATAACAGATGGTTGTTATTAACTTTTTTAAAGTACTGAAAATTTAGCCTCTTTTTTTTACCTTTTTCAAGAAAATTACACCAAGTTTACACTTGTAAAGTTCAATACTGTGTAGTCTCATCAGATACATGTGTCTCCTCCTGGGATCTTTTCACATCAGCTCCTCAGCAGCAACAATCACAGGCAGTAACCTTCTACTGAATCAACCCTATTGTACCATCACATGTGCCAAAAAGAGATTTTCCAGCTCCACTGTGAAAACTATCTTAGAAGCATGGCAAGAGTAAGCATCAACTTCAAATACTGCTTTTTCCTCAGCAGGAAATTGTGCTACTGCATAACTGGCCACTTGGTGTGTCAGTGGTCTTATTGACTTTCTGTTCTTCATTGTCACATACTCATCCTCTGTGTTGTGGCTTCGCATTTACTGACTTTGATTTGCATGTGCTTTAAGGCCCTACACTCCCACACAGGTGTTTTTAATTATTCTTACTGATCAGACCTCTGCTGGTTGAAAATGGATCAGAGTATTACTGAAAATGTGTATATTGTTACACCAAGCACCATAATATGACTGGCAGTGATGGGATTTATCCTGCACTGTGATCCAACTACTGAATAGTGGTTTTCCCCACTCTCTCCCTCCTTCTCACTCTACTTTCTACTAAACTGTTAAATAAAGGATAGAAAACATCATAATTTATTAATATATTCTTAAGAAAAGACAGAGTAAGCATGACAAGGATGCCAGCCTGCCTTAGATGGGGGTATCCTGTGGGTGTGGAGGGTCTGGCATGCATTGGAGGCCATGGCATCTCTCCTTTCTGTGACATATTCTTAGTGGCTTCTCATTACTCCAAACCCTTATCCTTCTTCTTTTTTTTCTTTTCTTTTTTACAATTTTTTTTACAATAAGACCAATAGCGGGACTTTGTAAAACTATATTTTATGCACAATTACACCCCCATACTCATTTTTAAAAATGCACTCCCAGTAAAAATACAAATTACAAGTTAACACCTACAACTGTCAAAGTCTTGTCAATGGTTTTACTTTGTTCTGTACTTTTTTCATATCTTATCTCTCTTTGATTTTTGCAGTATGTGTAAAGAAGGACAAAAAATGTAGTTGTACATGCCCACAAAGAAGACAAGAGGTGTATTTGATGCCAGACTTAAGATCTGTGTAGGTGGAGTCACTGAACCGCTGTTTTTGCAAAGCTCTTGGAATTCAGCAGAAATGGAAATGACTCCTCTGTTAGCTTACCATGTAGCTTAACTTTTAAGCTAACATGGCTTAAAGCAGGGTCTGAGCATGAGTGCTCAAATTTGGCTAACTGTTTTGGAGAAATGTGGAGCCTGGGAAATCATCTCTAGTGATTTGATTTTGTACAGCTAAAATGTAATCAAATACATTACAGAAACCTTATTTAATGGCAACCACAGGGGATGAATACACATTCCAAACACTTTGTCCTTCATATTGTCGTGTCCCAGGTAGTGTCAAAATATGCATGTAACAAATACAAAGAATTCCCTGTCACAATGAGTTTTTGTAAATTGTATATGTTCCATACTGTTTACAGCACAGTTGTTACACTTTTGCATTTTGCCATTAGGTTTTTTGGGGGGCGGGGTTTGTTTAGTCTGTTTTGAATTCCATTTATTTGGCAGTAACTTTGCTCATTTAAGTTCAACTTTCATTGCTTGAAAATGTGCAGTTTCAGTTCAGGTTATATTGTTTTCAGTAATAGTTTGAGATATTCAATTTAATTACAAATTACAAGAGCAGTCGCCTCAAGGCACTTATATGAGGGTATTTTGTCAGAGGAAAAAAAAGTAAACTTACAACACAAACGCAACACTTTGTGGAGGGAGTTAACACACAAATCACGTAGACATTCTAATTCTTAATGAACATTTCCTTTAAATCATCATCAGACAGCTTATGGTGTCAAAGGCAACCAAACTGACCATAACTAAAAATAAGAATGTTTCATTTTTCCCTGTTTTTCTTGTATTTCCAAAGGAGACATTAATATTTCAGTTAACTAACATGCTTGTTTCACTCCTAGTTTGTTTGTTTTAATAAACTATAATTATCTTAGTTTAGAATTCACTTGCTCCTGTTGTTTTTTAACTTACCTTTGTATTTGATAAGCACAGCTGACACCAGGGGTGCAGTGGGTACCACAATGTCACAAATAGACCCGTTTATAATAAAGTAAAACTCTTTCTGTCTTGCTCATCCCTGCCAGGGATAAGTCACTGTTTGTCACTGTAGTTTCGTCCAAGATAAAAGTCCCGTGTAAGGATCCCTTTTGATTTTCTGTGAACGTGTTCATTTAAAAATATAGTATGTTACATTACATGTTGCTGTCAAAAATGTAATCTAATAAAATGTTACTAACAAGACTGGACACCACTAACAATAAATTGAAATGTAAAAATTAAGTATCTTTCAAAGTGACTGAAAAGTGATAAAATAGATTTAAACTCAGAAAATTACTAATAAAATAATTACTCCTAGTTAGCCCTGGCAATCTGTCCAGAGTGTAGCCCATCTCTCACCTTATGGTAGCTGGGATAGGCTCCAGTGCCCCCGCAACCCTGATAAGGATAAGCAGATGCATGGATGGATAATTACTGCTAATAAACTGCAGAAATGAAGATGATGTGAATTTAATGGTAACATAGAAAAAATAAGATCATTTAAAGTAGTCTTGCATAATTTGAAAAAAATACACCTTTTGAAATACCTAGATAAACCTGGGGCATTTTTATTCACTGTGTGTAATGATAAACACATAAAAAAATCAAAGATGATATTAACTTGAGGCATTTCTTTTCCAGAAAGTTACAATCCGAACTTGGTTTGTCAGTTGCATTGTTTTTCTTTTGGCTCCTCCCTTTAGCGGCTGCCACAGCGGATCATCTGCCTCCATCTCACCCTATCCCTTGTATCCTCCTCTGTCAGACCAGCCATCCTCACGTCCTGTTTCTCTGCATCCATTAACCTTCACTGTGGTCTTCCTCGGCGACTCCATCTTCAACATCCTTTGTCATATCCACTAAACTTCCTCTGTACATGTGCAGATAGTCAGCTACATTACGTGGCTCCCAATTTGTTGTCTCCTGTCACTAGCTCAGCGTTGCTTTGCTCATAAAAGGGTCCCGACAGACGAGACGCTGTTTGACTAACTTTACTAACATCTCTTTGAGCTGTTGTACTACTACTTCTGTACAAAATGTCTGCTGTTTAACAGCCATTTTGTTCTCTCTGTCCTGCTGTAATTACATCCATGTCTAGAACCACGACTAGTCTATACAGAGTAAACAACAATTAGAGCTAGGTGATGTGAAGACTGCATTTTCAGTCATTTGCATTTGTACAAAAGGTACAAAAGCTTTTTTAGTCCTTAGGCAGAACTTTGATGCTGTCACTTCAGGGCTCTATTTCCTGAATAGCCAAAAAACTACTGACAGCATCATTCAGTTTGGCGTGTGTTGGTGGGTGACCTATAGCAAAGGTCTTGACCCATTGTTAGTCTATCAGCAACCCCTATTTTCTCTGCTCTCTATGCACTCCTTATGAGTATAAGTAAACTAGAGTGTAATACTGCTTAAGAACAACCTCTGTAACATTGAATTGAATGGCAGATAAAATAAATAATAATGGTAAAACTCCTATGCAGTAGCTGCAGTATAGAGTTACTGCTGTGGATGACAGCTATATTATACGACAAGGGGAGGGAGATTCACAACTGCGATTAATTGTGAACAGAACACCTCCTACACACACCCCCGCACTCTATCTCTTTCTCTCTCTGTCTCATAGACCCCCCCCCCCCCCCTTTTATAATT
>VUQG01014412.1:0-21076 GCA_015106755.1 Etia nguti | reverse complement strand
ACACATGAGGTGATCAGGGGAAGTGGAGACACATGAGGAAACAGCTGACTGGAATGAACATAATGACGCCACAGTGGAAGTGAAAACTAAGTACATAGAACATGGAAACAAGACTTCCAAAATAAACAGGAAACATTACGAGACGCAGACATGACATGAATTTAACAAGCACCACAGAGACATAAAACATGACAGGTAGACATGAAGCAAGGAGACTTAGAACAGGGGAGAAGACACAAAAGGATCTACAAAGCAAAGGACTAACACAGCAATCTAGGCATTGTAGCACTTAATAAGGTAAACTAAACTGAAACTAGAACACAAATGGAAAACAAAATACAATAAAACTCAAACACTGGGTCACACGACCCAGTACCGTGACAACTTTGCTTTTAATCCATGTCATACTATCCAAAAATGTACATAGGGTCAGGAATATAAATGATAAGACCTCCATTTTCTCCCACATTCTGATGAATTCTACGAATCCAAAGTGTTCGCAGGTCTGTTGACATAGCCAAAATAAATCAGGAAAATATAGATTTCTCAGCTTCTTCCTGATGTGTTGTGCTGCTTGTTTTCCAGTCAACTCGGTCTCATTAGAAAACATGAAATAGTCACAAAAGAGCATACTCCAAGCTGCTTTGCAACCCACTTTCATTCCAGGTCCTCCTTTTTGTGCTGTTTCATAACATCATCAGTGTCAGATCTGTTGTCATGCATGCTCCTGCTCTGTTCTGTTCTTGTCTCTTGTTGCTGCTCCTCTCCCCACGTCCAGGTTTCCAATTATGCACATAGTAGGGATCGGGGCAATTACTGCAAATGGAAATCTTTTTATGCTTAAGAGTGAACTGCAGAACAACACGGCATGTTCACATAACAGAAAAGTGGATAATCTAGTATCATTATGTGTGATTTAAGAGTCAAGTTACTAAAAGAAACCTCTAAAGATATAGATAAAGAAATTGGTTTGAGAGACATCCATTGTGAGTGGGAGATAAAAGAAGTCAGTAATTGTAAAGCAATATCATAAAGTGAAAAATTGGAACCACATCAAACAAATCACTACTCAAATAGGTCACTAAATTACACCTTCAGTGGGTACTTTTACCCAAAATACATGGTTTAACTGTACGAGAGCTTCCACTTATACTGCTAAGCCGATGGGGAATCTAATCTTTTGCCCTGACATTATACCTGTGAGCTACACTGTCTGACTCAAAATAAGATAGATCAAATAGCTCTCAGCTCCATCTCACTCACTCTAGTTCCTGCCTGAAATGCCCATCAAACATTTACTCCCCTCTCTGCTGGAGATCACCGTATTTGATAGAAGGGCACTGCTAACAGAAACCGTTCACAGTATCTTTTTAAACATGATTAATTACCACAGATACTCTTCCAGTATGCTGTTCTCAGAACTTAAATTCTTTAAGTACACATCAGACTTATTGTTCCCCAGTAAATTTTAGGCGGTGCTAAAGTCTAATGTTCCTCCCACGGACTCTGTTGGGGACAAACTATTTTTTCTGACTGGCTAATTAATATTATGACTCATTATCTCTAATGAGCTCATTTACGGTTGCGTACATTTTGTATCCTGGGAAGATCAGATATGATTGCATCGCTGTACCAAAATGAAAAAGCCAAGCTGGGCGACTGTGGCTAAAGTTTTAGAGCCGGTCACTGGAAGGTCCCCAGCTTATCTGCTTCACAAGTGTCCTTGGGCAAAATACTGAACCCCAAAATTAGTCCGATGCATCCATCAGTCTAGATGTGTGTGCTGGAAAAGACAAGTGTTGTATGCTAGGTGTGATTTGCTGGTTTTCCCATCTGGTCTACACATCTTTTCCACTGCTTACTTATTTTTATCCTGGGTGGGGACATAATTTACCTAAACTTCAAAGTGCTTCACGCTACTTTGACAGCTATATGATGGAGCTGCTTTTCCACCGCAAGTTGAAACAGTTTATACTGCAAGCCAAGATTAGCTTAGGTTTTCAGCAGCTAAGCTAATCTGGAAATACAATAATGGTATAAAAGAAAGTAAAAAACTAAAAAAGAGGGTACATCTTCTGTCCGTTCTAATGTTTACATGTCAGGACATGAATAAAAAGTATTTAGTCTTTACCGGGATGTAAAATTAGGTAAATACAACCACAGATGAATAGCATTTTATGACATATTACACTATTTCAAAATGTATTTGACTATTAATCCAAAATGCAGAAGCAGTGTGTGAAACTAAGTGCACCTAATGATTCAGTAGCTAGTACAATCACTTTTAGCAGCAATAACTTAAAGTATGTAGTTGCAGTTCATTGAGGTTTGAGGGCATTTATTCATGTACAGCACTATTAAGGTTTCGCCACATCATTTCAATCAGGTTGCTGTCTGAACTCTGATTGGGCCATTGCAACACCCTGATTCTATTCTTTTTTTGCCATTTTGCTTGTGTGCTAGAGATCATTTTCCCTGTTTCTGCCACACTTTAGCTGTTAGAGACATTTTACATAGGAGTATACAGAGTTCGCGGTTGACTCAATGACTGCAAAGTAATTGAAGTCATGGAGTGGTGTGGGCTTCCTTTATAGCCAAATCATTACCCCTCCACCACAGTGTTTGACAGTTGGTGTGAGGTGGTTGTGCTAATATGCAGTGTTTAGTTTTCTTCACACATGGTACTATGCATTATAGCCAAACATGTCCACATTGGTCTTATCAGTCCAAAGACATTGTTGGCAAAGTCTTGTGGTTGGTTCAGATGCAATTTTGCAAAACTAAGCAAGGCTGCCCTTTTATTTTTAGAGAGAAGAGGCTTTCTCCTGGCAACTCTTCCAAATAAGACACACGCCTTTTTCTAGTTGCACTATCATGAATAACATGCTAAGTGAGGCCTTTAGAGTCTGAGATGTGGCTCTTGGGTTTTCCACTATTTCTCTTAGCATTGCACGTTCTGACCTTGGGTCGAATTTGCTAGTTCATCCATTCCTGGCAAAATTGGAAAGAGTCTTTAATTTTTTCAATTTATGAATAGTCTTTCTCATTGAAGAATGAGAAATGGTCTTCTAATCCTTGCCAGATTGATGGGCAGCAACAAAATCATTGCTGGAGATCATTCACAATCATTGGCGATGTCTTTCCTTTATAGCACAATGTCATGATTCAGACTGCCAAAACTTCTATTGTTATTAAATTTTCAATACTTTCAATATACTTTTACACTACTTCTGCCTGTTGGCTCAATTTTTGGTAAATAAATAATGACATGGAGTAATATGTTGTTCATCTGTGGTTGAATTTGCTGAAGGCCTGCTAAGAATCTGATTATTTCTATTATGTCCTGTTATCTAAAACCATACTGCTTTCTTTTTACCATGGCTGTAGATCTTCAATGATCCATGGATAGCTTTCAATATGCTATCAAGCAACAATGGGCTATTTTAGTGAGAACTGCAGCTAGCTAAGTAAGAGAAAAATGAAATGGATTCAGCAGATTATCGTATTATGAAGCACCCTCACCAAAGAAAAGAAAATCGTGGAAATAGTGGTGAAAAGAAGGCAGAGGCTATCATCAAAGCAGACTGGAATATACTATACTATATTTTCCAGTTTATTTAGTTGCATTTTGAGGTTATTTTATATTAGATATTAAAGCACTAAAATGTTGCTAGAGTATGTGAAAGGGTGGGTCATTTCTGGCATGGTATAATAGCATTTAACCTTTTGTATTGTCATTTTATTGCATCCCCTGTGGGATTGGATAATAGGAAATTGTTATTAAATAATTAAATTACTTAGAAATTTTACAGTTAAGTTCAAGTTCCAAACTTTAACTTGTAGTTTAAAAAAATGTAATTACTCTGGAAACTTTAGATTGACAGCAGCAATGACTACCAACACACTAGTAGCCTCCATAGTCTACATACTTGACTGAGGCTCCTGATCTTTTTTATGAGTTCTCCACAACTCTCACTTTTTCACAAATTGCAGACTGGTTGTTTGTATAGTATGAAAAGTGCTGCATAAATGTATGTGTGAATGGATGCAAAATTAAAGTACAGCCCATAACTACAGCCCATTCACCGAATGTAAATACCACCAAGAGGCTATTGAAAGCCTGCTGACTGACTGTGGTCGTAATGCCTTCCTACCTGGTTTGAATACTTTCATCTTTCCACAACAGGCTTGTGATTTTTTTTTGTACGTATAAGATCACATGGACATAGTAACACACAGTTTTCTTTTTCTGCTGTCTCTATAATTGTAGCTAAAGTGATAGTAATGTTGACTAAATAAATGAAGAGCCATCTCAATGTTTAACCTAAAATGTTATTGGAAAGAAAAGCTTGAGTTGTATGTTAGAACTGAGACCTTTACTATGTGTGTAACCACAAAGGCTAGCAAAACTTTGTCTTGTTTGTCCACAAATGACATCATCATAGAACAGAACATTTTTTTTAATTCCTACTGTACATAAAGAACACTTTGAACTAAAGTCTGGCACCTTCTCACATCTAAAGACTTTGTGTCATAAGCCAGAGTTTTTCTTCACAGACTAAGATTTTACAAAGACTGCGGTTCTTTCAGGGTCACAGCAGTTAACTGGGTTCTAAAACTCAAAAGACTTTTTTACTCCAAGTTACATTCCCCCATTCGCATACACATTTTTTTTTCTATGCCTAAGCACTTTGAACCTAACATTTGCCGCTCACACTCCAATGGGGGAAGCTGTGGGTTTAGTATCTTGCCCAAGGATAATTTGACATGCAGAGTAGAGGATCGAACCACCTTCAAATTGGTAGTCAACCAACCTCTACCTTCTTCATAGCTCCCCATGGTGAAAACATACAAGAAAAACAGAGTGTAAAAGGAACGACTCTTTGACCACAGCTGCCATTATTTGTGCAATTGTTTCTTGTTGAAATAGCTGCTGACAATATTCAAGTGCTTGACCATCACTATTTGCATAGCCAAGACAGAAAACATACAGACTAACTTAATACAGATGACAAATTCACGAAAACCTTACACCCAGTGTTCAAGATAACAAGGATGACCTACAACTTTACTGTCATTATCAGCAACACAAAAATTACTTATAAAAGTTGTTTAGCGTAAGGTCAGCATGAAAGCAAAAAACAAAGTTTCATTGCTCGTGTACTAACTTTGGCATTTTATAAACAGGGTATATTTTATTGACTCTTCAAAGGTTGTGCTCACTAAGATCTTACAAATCCGAGGATGTGGTGCACGCAGTCTGGACTGTTTAGTTTAAGTTGCGAATTACGCCTGTGAGACTTGTAAAACGCCAAACAGGTGACAATAAGTCTCTGTAACATGTATTGGTGGAGACCTTTGATGTCTTTATTAAGTGAATGTAAAGTAATCAGTTATTCTTTTAAAGAGCTGCTTCTTTGGATCTATCTTCTCGCTTTCTGTTCCTTGACTGACATTAAGTTAAAATGTCGTCACTGCTCCCTTCAAACTTGTACTTGGGGCTTTTGCGACGGCTCTGATCTCTTAGAAGGATTTGGTGACAGTGCCAATAGAGCACGCCTCTATTCATATCACATTTCAGTCACACGCCACTTGTACTCTAAGATTTAATCAATTATGTACTAAATCTATTCATTAATGCTTTGTTTGCGCCAAGCTCTCAGCACTAACTGGGATCAAATATTTCAAAGGAGCCGTGAAAACAACTCACATGCCCTTAGGAACATAAATATTAATCCTTGACTTGTTTATTTCTTGTTCTAAAATATTCATAGTTGTTTTTGCCACTTGCGGGAAAAAAAGGGGAAAAAAGTGGAACAAACTTCCCAGTGCAGCAAAAAAAAAAAACAGTCATATGCGACCGGGTGCTCTCCAAACATCTTGCTCACTTCATTTCCAATTTCGTTTGATGAACATCTGTCAGTGAGTCGCTTCTTTCTCTGTTGCCCACAACTCATCCTAAACAGGCCAGTTTCTTATAACTTGTGTTGCTGTCCTGTTGATTGGGCTTGTTTCTTACTTAATTTGATGCAGAAGATCGTACATGGATGGACTAATTTTATTTTTTTTATTTTTTGAGACCACATCTATCCCTCAGATATTTTTCTTTTATTAAAAAAAGGCTGCTTTAATCACTTTGACCCACATCAGTTATGTTTTTTGGTCATTTGAGAGGAACTCTGTTTTAATGAATGAAATTCAAGTAACAAGTGTGTGCAGGTGTTGAATTACAGTATACAGACTTTCTAACTGCCTGCATCTTGTCTGGAAGCTGTTGGAGTCCATTACTGAAAGTACATGTATTAAACCTACATGCCTAAGAATGAGCATTTTTCAGACGTCATCTTACTTATTTAAATAGAATCTGATTGTGTCCTCATTCTGTCTGAATGACTGAGATGAAGAAATAATGACTTCTTTTCGCAACTTTGAAATCTCCACAAAAATGCTCGGGCATGCACACAACAAACGGCAAAGACTCAAAGGATCCAGTTGCTGAGAAAATGGGTCACTGGCTGCATTAGGGGGCTTTTTAAAACACAAGAAGTTCCATCTGAGACAGGAAATCGAGCCATCACCCTCTGTGCGCCACATTCACTGTTTAAATTCCTCATTGTTTTCCTCCCAAGCAAGATGAGCCGGCACACCAAGCGTGTTTGGCAGAAAAACAGAACTAAGATTTTTCACAGTGTCGCTCCAGTAGCACTTCAAAGACTGCAGAGGTGTTTTAATCTGTGAAGACACAGGAGTTAAAAGAAAAAAAGACACAGCACAACTGAGCTCATACATTTCCTGATTTATACCAAAAGTCTGAGTTGCTGGAGGTGAAGTGTGGTGGCAACGTCTAAATGAGAGGTTTCTAAATGAAGCAGAGCTGTAATTAGCACTAATAGCTCGTCAGCTGCTTTGCCTCAAGGGGAGAGACATCGAGAACGAGTACCAGAAAGCAGTCGGCTTTAGTTAGAGCAAATTTCTAATGATTCGGAAGGGACCCAAAGAGGACGGGTTATTCATTACGTCTAAATACTGTTTAGATGATCAAAAAATGTTTGTGAACGATTGATCAGAGGTTGTTTTGCCTGTCTTAACACGTGACACTTATTGGTACACACACACCGTGCCATACCATTCCTTTTTTACTCTTAATGTGAAACTGATTATGCAGTGTGTATGCTAATGAGAAGCTAATGGCAGTTAAGGGCGGAGGGTTCAAAGCCTCATGTGTGGTGTCACACATGTCGATGCAAAGTCTTATGCCAATAGGCAACTTGGCACATTGACATTAAAATAGAATTGAGAGCTTGCTGAAAACTTCAGTGCTATTGTAATGAGGCATCAGCAAGCTGTACACCGCATGACTTGGATGAAGAAGTAGAAGAGTGAAATGTTGAGTGGATTCATTAAGTCAGTGAATCTACAGGCAGTTTTCAACAATGCTGATATCCGATATTTTTTATTAAGAAAAACATTTTGACACATTAAATTCTGACTAATATATGTAGCGGCTTTCTTACCACGAACGCTGTATCTGTATGCTAAACGTGGGCCTATATCCAACAACTGATTACCCTCCTCTATAACTGGCATGACTTATAATATCCCTTTTTAATTTTTATAATTTTTCTTTTTCTTTCTTTTTCTGAAAAAAAAATGAACAGCTTAAGCTGGATCTTCAATACTCATTTTCAGTTCCATCTATTTTTCTTTGACTCTTCTAGCATAGCTTCGCACAATTCACATTTCAAAGTAATCATTCTCTATCTTATACTTCCTACATCCTCTCAGTTCATCCTCTCTCTGAAACAAGCTGTTGCCCCTTGCAAACAAAAGGTTTGAATAGCAGGTGGGTGGGCTTCTTCACGCACAGCCAGAGATTAGGGTTATCGTCTCTCATTAGCATCACACAGAGCCAAAAGTAGGAAAAAAAACTGCCTCAAACTGAGTGTTTAGAGCAGTCTGTGGCCTGAGCTTTTGATTGCATGTACTCATGTGTTCATGGCCATTTGACCAGCAACCACTGCAGTATATGCAGAGGTTCCAAATGTTTTCAGACTTAAACATTTGGATCACATGCTATTTTATTTAAAGTTTTACGTGAATTTAACTATTTTTCCTTTGAGTGATAATCTTGTGTCATGTCTGGAAGTCTCTGTTCTGAAAATTCAGTTAATATTTAATTTAACGTAATTTTTTTGTAATGCTACCACTTTAGACAGTTACAATTTTATAACCTCTGTCTGTGGTGACAGTGACAGTTATGTCACTGCACTGGGGTTGGTTGGTTGGCTGGTTGATTGGTTAAAGGGCTACAAGCATAGCATATCCTCTGTTTTATTTGTAGTTTTGTTGGAGCTATAAATAAAAATTATTTCTTTTCACCCAACAGTCTGACTTTATATAGCATTAACATTCTTATGATATCACTAAGATTTCATGTCATCCCTCTTTATCTTTTCCCAGCATGTGCTTAACAAGGGACCTTCCACTGACCATCCAGTCATGCGTTCTCCCCAAGGACTGCAAGCTTACCGACTGGACCATTTGGAGCCCCTGCACCAAAACCTGCATGAACCCTGAGTCTCCCAGAGGCAATCGGACTCGGACCAGACAGGTGCTCCAGTTCCCTGTGGGCGAGGGGGCAGAGTGCCCACCCCTGGAGGAGTTTGAGTCTTGTGAACCTCAGGGTGAATCCATACCACCCTGTGCTACGTGAGTTACTCCTGATGATAGGGAGAGATGCAGGGAGCACAGCTGGGAGTGAGCAGGCACTTTTTAAAAAAAAATTTTGAATAAAGTGTAAACGTGGAATTCATAGCATGGTACACAACAGGAGCTCATGTTTTGCAGGGATAGAACTGCATGTGATGTTGTGATGATACCCACCTCTTTAGTTATAGCATGGTTAAGAAAGACTGCAGGGATTCATATAAGGCTCAGGCACAAATACGACGAACCCAAAGTGTTTGGTATTCAACCTGACTGAGACAACACATGCTTCTTGCTAAGTTCCCTTTACACACACCACCCAGCTAATTTGCTCTTCTGGGTGGCCTGTGTGTTTATTTGCGTGTATGTGTGTAAGTGAGACAGCATATTGAGATAGATTAGTTTAAGTGCTTGGGATGGTGCCAGACACAAAGTAAAGACAAATGGATGGAGACTGTAAGGATATTCTAATTCCAGAAAATTACACACACCCATACATTAAAGCATTAACAGCATTCTCACAGAGGGTTCAGTATATATCAACTTATAAGTGTGCATGATCCTAATCCCATCCCGGATGTTTCTGTTGGGGATATGTATAACTAGCGGACTAGACAATTAAATGGTGGCTTCATCTGCTAGTTGACACCAGAAACAGTGGTCAGCTAGACAAACTTTTTATTTTTTATTAATGTACAAATGTACAATCCCTGTTAACTCTTGTTTCAAAGAGGACTGCAGAGGACAGCACTCTTTTCTTCCTCTTACAAGTTGTAAACAAGCAGGCTTTAAGTAGGCTGTATCAAAGTATAATCTCTTGAATTGATCAATACAGGACCACAAGAAAGAAAGCTGCTAGTGCAAGCAATGTTAGTGTTAGCCACATTTGAAAAATGTATTTAAATTATTTCAGCAGTTTACTAAGCAACTTATTATTGTCCAACCTTGTCACTGATGTGTCTGAACATCTAGTAGGTTTTTAGAGACACAGCTATAAAATGATGCTTGACATCCTTGTATATGCTGCATAGTAAACTGAGGAGTGTAGACTACATTGGTTATAAACATGGAGCGCATATTTATGTTGTAAAGTGATGTCTGCAAGATTTTAAATATGCTTATTTTGCATCACATTACATGCATTACTCGCATGATTGGCTCTCTCACTGTTGCCCATCCTTCCATACTGTTCTATGTTCACCTTGTAGTTACACCTGGAGAACCACAGAGTGGAGCGACTGCCGGGTTGACACGTTGCTGAGCCAACAAGACCGTCGACGTAGCAACCTGACAGGGCTTTGTGGAGGAGGCTTACAGACGAGAGAAGTGTATTGTGTTCAGGCCAACGCTGAGCTTCTAAAATACCTCAACGACCTTCGAGAAAAGGACAAAGGTAAAGTCAACAGTATTCCTAAAGACCCTGTTGTGTATGTAAATTAACTTTTAAGTTAGTACCTGATATCAAGATGTCATATACTGTATGATTTAGAAATTTTAATCTAATTTGATGGCTGATGGCTGCATCCTTCAGTCCCTGATTTCGGGCCTGATTTGTATTATTGCTAGCCTAGAACTAATTGTACAGATCAGGTACTGGCCATTTAGAAAATGATTGCTGGAAGTGAAATTAGTCATAATTTCACCTAGTTACTTGCCATGGTTGCTAGCAGATTACCGTGTTTGCCCATAGTTTGCGTGAAAGATGCCAATTTTCAGTAAAATTGTGAAGAATTTCTGCTATTTGTTATGTTCATTCAGTCACAGTGGGCTACTGATAGTTTTTTTAGATGTTAATGTTCCCTTACCTCAGTGGCTCTCGAAATGTGGGGTATAAGAGATGGGCTTGGTCACTGTGACCTCACACACTGGTTACTGAAGTCCCAGCGTGAAGCCTTGACCTGAGCCTTACTGTCCTTTGGGACCACATCTTACGAAATTGTCCTCATAGTGCATTCAAAAAGTCATCCTTAATGGGCCACCAGTGTTGTAGACCTTCTTACCTAGCAAGTGCTTCTTAAAATTTGAAGTAAATCTCTTTACAAGTGTCAGATACGTACTATCATCCAGGTACAACATGATTTGACTGTGATGTTGTTCATGTCCTCTTCATCCACAAATTCAAAATTATGCACACCTCCACAGACTAAAAGCTTTCTTCTCTGCAATCCTGCCAGCTGAGCTGCACTTGATGCTAGTATGCAGCGACTCATAAAGGACAGAGACCAAAACAAATATGGAGGGGAATTTTTTCGCAACAAATACAGTAAAATGTAACAGTAACTGAAAAGGAGTAAATAATGCAAAACTAAGTATACAAACAAAACCTGAATACTCTAAGGAGTTACTCAGGAACATGTTGACCTCAAGACTGTTACTGATTTACTGAATAATGTGCGACATGGTGAATTGACTGTTTTGGCCTCTGAAGGGGGACGTGCCCCTGAATTACATAAAGACAGTCCCAGTGAGTGTCAAAGAGTGAGCTTTAGGATTTAGGAAAAGAAGAGATCACTAACATTGGATTAGGGCTCTCGGAACTGCAGAGAAAAAGTCAAATTGATAATAAAATATGCTCTTTATCATATTTTATGTTCTTGTCAAAGTCCAGTTTTTTGTATTAATGTGTAAGGTTTCCTCTTTGAGGCCAGTGAGTCATTCAGTCTTCAATCTTTTTTTTTGTCTGTTGTCTGAATCAACTGTACAGACATATACTGGAATCAACAACCCATGACGGTGCGCAGAGTTTGTCTGTGTCACAGCTCAGCCTCTGAGTCATCTGACAGAGCAGTAACTCAGTTTTCCCCCATTTTTCTCTGTCATTTTCACACAGAATTGGAGACAAAAATATATATCTTTCTTGCTGCATCTCTGTATGTTTATTAATAGAACCAGCTCCTTTTTTCTTCAAGATTCTGTAGGTTTTTATCTTGTGAATATGGACCTTCACTTTATTTACATGCTCTTCAAAGCATTTTTAAAAAAAATCTACATTGACTTGATATGTAGTCATAGCCAGTAATATAGCTTTTCTCTGCATACAGTTAAAACCCTGCAAACATGGCTTCAGAACTTTACTGTTATTCTAAATTAATTATGGGAATACTAAATACAGGACATCTTAAACATTACTATAATTTACTGTTATTTGTGAATACAGCAGAATGCTGAAAATGCTGTATTTTTGTGTAGTCTTACGAGCTTATGCAATGGTGTGGTGTCCATCATCCTTCTTTCCCTCCACAAATCAAAAGAATTGCTATTCCTCAACACAATACTCTAGCACTGGTCAAATTTTAGTGAAATATGCATATAATGTTAACCTCATGGGTCATCACCAAACTGCCCTCAGGGTCAAGGTCATATTGGTCATTTTAAAAGGTACTTTTCCTTCTAGAGGAGTGGTCAGATTTGAATGAAACAGCATTAATTCCCCCAGATAAAACGGAGCCTTCTCAGTGGATTTTAATTCTCATTAGTTTGTTTATTACAGCCAACAAATGACAGCAAAGCATAACTTACTTTCTGTGCTTCAAACATTACAAGAACCTGTGAATTGTGATGGACCATGAGCCGGGTGAGTTATTACATCACTGACATTCTAATTTTCTTTTTCATTTCAGTTAAAGCTCAGTTTCATTTTGTTGCTTGAGTCCTTCCATAACTCATTTTAGCAAAATCATGTTGGTTGAAGTCCCAACATTTCATTGAAGCTTGAAGAGGTTGTTTTTATAGATAGAATCTACAGTACCTTAGGTTATCATGAATATAGTGCATAGTACAATTTAAGTCTAAGGATACTACAAGAGGAATACTAAAATAGCAGCATAATGACTTGCACCTCCATGCAGTGGTTGGCACTGTAAGCAAGAAGGTTCAGAGTGGAATTTACATGTTTTAGGTGAGATTTCATCCCACAGTTCAAGAATATCCTTTTTAATTAATTGCTGTTTTCAAATTGGCTGTAGTTGTGGGTGTTGGATCAATAAAGTGCTTAGAGTGCATAGCATAAAGCACTATGTGAAGGTAAATGTGTCCTGTTGTGTAAAGCACTTTGAGTGGTAAGTGGGATGAGAAAAGTGCTACAGTATGTAAATGGCTGTCCATTTCCATGAAAAGTATGATGTTGTTAGGCTTGTACTCTATGCCACACAGTATCATGACAGTTCTGTTGTAGTATCTGATCACTGGATGAGAACATCAGTATGTTTTTATAATGACACTCTGCATATACTGTGGCTGACATTCAGAAAGTTTCAACTTGTTGCTCAGATTCAAAATCCAGATTTTCTGCAGATTTTTGAATGGTTCGTGAAGCCTGTCAGACTTTTAAGTTTAGCTACTTGAACCAGTTAGAAAAAATGATTATTGGAAACATGCTAACTCTTTTATGCACCAAGCTGAGATTTAGACTTGGTGTACATTTGCAAGCTTTATTACACTGCATGTTTAATCTGTGTGCAGTAAAGTTATTTAAATTAACCCACTACCCACTACTCTGTCTCTTGCTACCTTTTTCAAGTGTTTTTATTTTGTTGTGTTGTTTTTGTGGTCTGCTCTTCAATTATACAAACCTTATATAGGTAATTTTTCAAAGAAATCTAATTTTGTCAAGAGCACATATTGATCTCGGGAGGCTGTCGACCATCTTTCCTCTATAGCGTAGCCACAGCTGCATACATCAGATACTACACCATCACACAGCCTGAAACAAATCAGTCCAATTCTCAAGGGTAACTCAAATAGATTTGATCAAGCACTGTTACGTGACACTCTTGCATCCTCCAATCCCCACACACAGTGTATAAGAGCTGCAGGCCCTTGGTGGGTTGGTAGCAGATAATTGCATATCATATGCTTGCAGCAGCCAACATGTTGACTCGGTATTTGTCCAAATATATGCCACAA
This sequence comes from Etia nguti, assembly GCA_015106755.1. Lineage (NCBI taxonomy): Eukaryota > Metazoa > Chordata > Actinopteri > Cichliformes > Cichlidae > Etia > Etia nguti. The sequence continues at coordinate 7,465 of VUQG01014412.1, read as the reverse complement.
ATGTTTTATTTTTATTAATAGCGGTTGTAGTATTTTCTTTTCATCTCTTGTCTTCAGATATCACACGGTGGCCATGTCGGCAGCTCATCACGTAAACATTTTATACAACCTTTTACTGGCTGCTAGCTAGATCAGGGATTTGTCTGGTCCTCTGACCTGCTTTGACTTGTCGGTGGACACAAGTGTAAAGGCCTCCATTTCTGACACTCGTCAAGCCAGCTTAGAGTCAAAGCTGCCCTCTTAAAGAAGGTGTTAAAGACATTAGTTGAAACTAAGCTTATGGAGCTCAACCATGCTGATCACATGAGAGCAAGTGACAAAGTTTAGGAGGAAGTGAGATGCTCACTTGCAGCTGGTGTCAAAAAAGGAGAGGTGATCTTCTCTTGCAACCAGTTGGAGGAAGTTAAAAGGAAATAATACGAGCATTACTCGTATCTCTCAAACTACTGGCTCACATGAAAGAGAAGCAGTGAAAAAAGGAAAAATGGAAAGATTATAATTTTAAAAATGGGATGAAACAACCAAGTGTAGGCACTGAAGTTTGGTTTGGAAAACTAATGAGAGGCAAAAGACATTAAACACATATACCAACAAGTATCGGCTTGTGCCTTCTTCAAGATGTAGGAGGAAGGTGTTTAGTCTGGAAATATAATGTCAAGAAATAAAATAACCTGTTTTTCAGGTGCTAGTACTAACCGCTTTTAATTGTGGTAGTATTTTGGTAGTATCACAGGACTGCACAACCCTGAGTGCACAAAGCTGAGTATATCCCTACTGCATCCAGAAGAGGCTAAGTACCACCCAGATGCTAAACTAATACACTTGCTCCACTAAGTTCCTGAGAAAGTGAGTAGGAGTGATTTATACATTTTCTATTAGATTTATACCTCAATAAACTAAAAGAGGTGGTACCACAAATACTATTTTTAAATAGACCTAGTTTGTTTTTGGAGAACTGTATCATTAGCATGTTGTTACTAGCCCAATAGACAATGTTGTGAGCTCGGTTAGCAAGCCAACTAAAGTTATATATATATATAGTTAGCACATTTTTGTCCATCTGGTTGGAATATACAATAATAAATTAAATAAGCTGTATTGAAAACTCAAAGAAAAGCTGTTATGTTGAAATTTAAGAATAATTTATGAGCCCATTCCTGTTTTTAGACCTGCAGCTGAAAAGCTTTAAAAAACAATTCTGAACCAAATCATTGTTCTGTTTCATTTGTCAGTGATAGATTGTGCTAACACTGATGTATGCTTTGCAATATTTCATTCTGGTTCCAATATTAGTCAAATTTGTTTTAGGTAATGCTAAATTAAGTAAAGGGAAATTACTTGTAAAGGGAGAGATAGCAGCACAGCTGCTTTATTTTTCAGTGGTCGAATTGATCGGTGGTCCTTTGGCTCTCTGTGTGTCAGCTATAATTAAAGAATAATGACTCAGGTAGCCAAGATTAAATCCATCGACAGAGACTGTTCAAAATATAATCTGTAATGACAGAAATAATGTATAACCTTCCAGATGAAGTTCTGTTAGGTCTATTGAGAGGCTATGAGGTACATGATCATACATTTGAGGTGTTCATAAACTCTGTTAAAGATTAAGCTACAGAAGCATGTTGAGAGTGCCGCGAGAAAGACCTGCGTGACTTGTATGTGAGAAAGTGTGAACACAGACAAACATGTACAAAGTTCTTATCTTCTTGGTGCAGGATTTCTTCTCCCTCTATTGGGGGGGGGGGGTAATCTCACAGCACACCACTGAGACAGAGAGGCAGACAGCGGCTCAGCGATGTTTGCCACAACCAGAGCTCTCTTTCTCCCCCGTCTCATGCATAAATATCACTGTGCTAAAGGGCAGAAGATGCCCTCAAGCCAGGATCTGAAATGAGCTTACTACCTCCTAAATCTTAACAGTAATCTTTATGGGGGAGAAGCATCGATCTGACCCCAGATCAGTATCTGGGGTGAGAAGTAAGTAATATCAGCTGAGCATGAGTAACTCTGGGTGTTGGTATGCTGAAGCAAATGGATGTGTTTTGAACTCAGGTGGTAATAAAATCACAATAGGTGATTAGATTGGCAGAAGATATAAAAGCAGTTTTTCTTCAAAAGACTATGCTTCTCACTTTCTTTACAAGGGTACGATGAAAAGAGTGTTATTTTACAGTGTGCCTACAGTAATCTACAGCAGCAGTTTCTTACAGTAAGAAGTTATAATTCTAAGGTGTATAAATTATAAACATTACAGTGTTTCTACTATAAGCTTCTTAAATCATTTACAACTGTAAATATAAATACATTATATATGTAGTTGCACTCAGTCACTCTATTCAGCCACTGAAATGAACAGTAAAGCAAATTCAATCTTTAAGTGACTCTGAGTATGGCATGGTTGTTGGCACCAGACGGGCTGGTCTGAGTATTTCAGACACAGCTGATCTACTGGGATTTCCCCACATAGCCATCTTTAGAGTTTAAAGACAATGGTCTGAAAAAGAGAAAATATCCAGGGAGCCACAGCTATGTGGAAGAAAATGCCTTGTTGATGTCAGAGGCCAGGGGAGAATTGAAAAAAGGTCACAGTAACACTAACAATCATTACAACCGAGGTCTTCCAAAGGAACCTAAACATCTCTAAATGCACAACACATTGAACCTTGAAGCAGCAGAAGACCACACTGGATCCCACACCTGTCAGCGAAGAACAAGAAAGGTCAGAATCTGGCACACTTTGGGCCCCTTAGTATCAACTGAGCATCTTTTAAACAGCTCAGCCTACCTGGGTATTGTTGCTGACTGTGTTCATCCTTTTATGATCACAATGTACCCATTTTGCGATGGCTGCTTCCAGCAGGATTACACATCATGTCACTGTGGCAGGGTGTGGCCTATGGTGTCGTGCAGGGAAGGCGGACGCACCTGCACGGCACCGTAGGCCACGCCCTGCCACAGTCACAAAACTCAAATCATCTCAAACTAGTTTCTTGAATGTCACGGTTCATTGTACTCAAATGGGCTTTACAGGAACTTGATCTCAGTCTAATAGAGCACCTTTGGGATGTTGTGGAATGGGAGTTTGACTGTAGATTTGTTGGCTGCATAACAAATCTATAGCAACTGCATGATGCCATCATGTCATAATGGATTAAAATCTCTGAGAGTGTTTCCAGCACCTTGTTGAATCTGTGCCAAAAAGACATTTTTTCCAGAATCGTGTTACAGTACACAAATGCCTTTAAGTTTCTGAGACTTTTTTTTATTCAGTGTATAAAAATGTAAAAACAGAATTTTGTAAATTTAGAGAGACTTGCATGTTAAATTGATTTGTTTTTCTTTTTATTGAATGAGAATGTAGGCCAAAATAAGTGACAGAAATGATCAATCTGAATCCCAAGAAAGTGATGAATATACACTACTTCTGCCATGCAATTTCTCATAAAAAGTGCAGAGAGGAGAAAAGGGAAAGCTGCTGAAAGTATTTCTAGACAAACAATCATTTTATGCATTCACTGAGCACTTCTGTGCAGCATTTCCAGTTATAGCGTGGGCTGGCAGATGCAGTCAGCAACCTGCGGCGATCGTATCAAACGACAGGTTTTGGGTTTGGTCTATATACAGACAGTGTAGCATCAGAACCTGGCAACCCTGCTGTGACGACAAGACTCTCGGAAGCTGGGCAGAGTCACTGCATCTGGCTGAGTTTCTCTAACGCATAACTGCTGTTCAGTTTGTGCTACACGGACTAATTTCTGGTTTTTGTACACAATAAACAATGTGTTGTTTATATTTATGTGTCAGGTTTAAATGCCTTAGCACACATATATATAAGATTGTCATTACGTGCCTGCTTATAGGGGATTTGATCACTAAGCTCTTTCTAGAATGTTGTAGGATCTTTACCTTTCAATATAAAGTGCCTTTAAAGCACTATTGTTGTGATCTTTTGCTCATAAATTAAGCTGAAATGAACTTTTTCCCTGTCTACAGTGAACAAGCAGGCATCAATTAGCTCTGTAGCTCATGAAATCGATCTGTTGCTGTTTTCAAATACAGCTAAGAGCATTTCAGCAATTGCTTAACTGCTCCTTTAAATACACAGACAGACTAAAAAGTCGCAGTGCATAATCACAGCTAATGTTTATTTTCACTTTCATTACCTAGTCTCCTGCCGTTAACTTTGAAAAAAAGAAAAGTGTTAAAAAAAAGTAATTTCTTTTCATGTCTCACCTTTCTTATCTAAGCTGATAAAATGGCATGCTTCCAGGGTCCACGTGGCTTTCCCTCTGATTTGGCCTTGTCGGAAGAAATGAACCATACACAGCAATTATTTTATGCTTTCCACTCGAACCAAAGATTTGATCTGCATTTAATTGAACATGTTTGGGTTATGAGGCTCAGGTCTGCTGTTGTTGTTGCATTAGTCTCTGCCTGTCTCCGGTGTGCCGTTTCCCCTCCCTCTGTGTTTCTTTGATAGTGCCTCTGTCTCCCCTGTGTGTGCGTAGCTAATAGCGCTATCTCCCTTGTAATTGCAGCGGGTCAGACCCAAAAACAGCAGAAGCCTAGTGTCCCCCCTCTTCTCTCCATCACCTTCCAGATTACAGGTAGGTGTTTTAAGTCATGCTGTCACAAAGCCCGTCTCCCCGATTTATGCCTGCTAGGCCTGTCTCACCCCTCCCTCCCTTCTGTCTTCTCCCCTCCTCCAGTTCCTTTCATCCTTTTCCTCTTGCCTTTTGGTCACTTTTTTCATTTCCATTTCCTCTTGCCATGTTTCCTTTGCTCTTCCTCTTACATTTCCTGTCCTAACCCCTTTGTTCCTTAACTTCTCCCCCATTCCTCTCCCTTCTCATTGCACCAACTCTTCTTGTCTCCTTTCTTGTCAATCTTCATTTTCTTCTTTCTTCTTTTCTCTCCTCTTTACCCTTCTTTTCCTCATTATTCTTCTTCACACTTCTCCACTTTCTGCCTTGTCTTTACTTTTCTTCTTTGTCCTATACTTTTGTCCTCTCTGCTTCCTGCTCTCTTTTTGTTTCTTCTCTTTTTGCACTTGTTTCCTTTCCCATCCTCCTGCCCTCATCTACTTTCACTCCTCACCTCCTTTATTTGTCTTTTTTGTTGTTTCCTCTGGGTTTTTATTCTTTCTCTATCTTCTTTTTTCCATTTCCTTTTCCACTTTTCTTCTTCCTTGTTGTTTTTACGGTAACGACACCTTAAAGTTTGTCCCAGCTGCTGTAATGCTTTAGATTCATAATCACGTTCAGTGTACACAAACCAATTGTGCAGTTACAAGCCCAAACTTTTGCTCTCTAGCCAGTTCTTAGTGTTGTTTTCAAGTCCAACAAAAGGTTGACTAGTTTTACACTAAAGTTCTGTTTTCTACTATAAACTGGATAGAAGAATGAAAGCTTTGAAGGAACTGTAAGACAAACTTTGTTCCACCACAAACAGAATACGGATAGCAAAACGTTTTCCACCGCTGCAGACAGTAAGCCACACTCGCACGAGGGATTTTTTTCCTACCGTTGTCATTTTTGCACAATAGAGAAATGAACTCATTGGAGAGTACACCATAAAATGGACTAACAGAGAGTCAGGATATTCTCCAGGATATATTCTCCCTTTTATAGAGAGGCTGATACACTGTCAGCCCTCAATTTAGTATTCACAAATGGATTGATGTTAAAAGATTGAAGAGAGTGTAGTTCTCCAATAAGATGTGGATTAACAGTGGCTCAGCAAACTCAGTATTTGACTTTCAGTGTATTTGTAAGAGGAATTAGACATTTTGCATTTCAAAAGGCCCTCTTGCCTTTCCCTGTACAGTTCTGAGGGATTTATGATTCGGCTCTCCTGCCTATGAGAGACTTTAAGCTTTAGATGTCTCGTAGGAACAGTTGGGATACAGGAAATAAAGTGCTTCAGGTTGAACATGTGAAGAGTTTTTTTTGTATGAATCGTTAAATATCTTCTTTTAAAAAACACACTCCAGTATTAATTACAATATTTCAAAAGTAGAGATCAATCCATACTCAGACTTTGTAGAGAAAAGGCTTCTGATATGTATTTTTCATCATCTTGTTTTTAACCAAGAATCAGTTTTCACAGCGAGCGGATTTTCTTATAGGGGCAAAATCTACTATAGCTGTACTTCCTGTTACAACAGATGGTGCCAATTTATTCTCCTACAGCTTCACATTAAAACCAGACACAGTCTGCCCACACTGCTACAGTTAATTTAAGTTAATGTATAATCATTTATATTTATGATATTGTATTGTGTATAACAACATGTAGTTAAACAGGGTTTTTGTAGTTTCGTTTTAGAGACCATCTTTTGTCTGTTGTATCCCCACAGTTCTCCTCAAATCCTTTAGTTGCTCATTTTCAATTTGAAGTAGGAAATCTTAAATTGGACCTGGACAACTTTTAGCTCATATTTTCATAATTATGTTTTAACCATTCATAATGGTCGGCTCACTATTTTAAACATTCATTCAACACCTTTAGTTACTATTCAAATATATCCCGCTGTATAGGCCACTTTTCAATTATTAATAACCCTTGTGTTGTCCCGAGGACAACAGATGTGATTATTCGCTGCCAGTAAAAAACTTGAAGTAGTTTAAAAACAGCTTTCTAAATTAACTTTGACATATACCGGTCTGTGATAATCTGTTAAAGCAACCGACTCTGGTTGTGAAACGATAATCACAATAACTGATCATTTAATTTATTTTTTACCTAAAAACAAAGAAAAAAGTTCATTTAAATGAGGTTTTATCAGACATAAATTTGAAATGGAATAAAGAAATAGTGTCAAAATGTTTGAATTAAGTTTTAATTAAAAGTGGGTGAAAAATCCACTTCATATTAATTAAGTATCAATCAAACCAGATGGGGTCATTTTTGACCCCTGAGGACAACAAGTGTGATTATGTGCTGCCATTTAAAATTTGTAAATGATTAAAAAAAAAACATTCTCACTGAAGTTTAACATAGTCAAAACAATCTAAACATTTAAATATATTTTTGTTTCGTTTTATTTTCGCTCAAAAACAGAGTATAATTTATGTAAACAAGGTCTGGTGCCCCTAAAATGTAAAATGTAGGGTAGATTTTGTGGTAATGTGCTGGTCTTAAGTAAAACTAAGGTGTAACAATGATGATTGACAATTTATACTTTATACTTTAAAAAACACTCAAATGAAATGGGGACACAGGTGTATGGAAATCAGGAGGATATTATGGGGGTTAAACAGGTCGACTTCTGCTAAATGGGTCAAACTGGGCAGAAAGTATACAAACAGAAAGTATATAGATTAGTATATAGTCAGGTGTATCCTTCGTGGCCCACCATATCCCATAATTCATAGCGCGGCCCAGTCAATTCCAGTTTCCAACAATGGCGGCCGCTACTAAGTTTTAATATTGCTCTTATTACTCTTTCTGGGTCACAAAATAA
>VUQG01014411.1:0-21717 GCA_015106755.1 Etia nguti | reverse complement strand
GTGAGGTGGGAGGTCAGTATAGGGAGGTGGGATGAGGTGTTCATTCTTTTCCCCGATATGGAAAGCTGTGTAACACATCAAAGAATCTGCAGCCCAGATTCCAGATGGCCGACAGCAGTCTGTGGCCTCCTGATGATCATGCATCCCTCCAGTGGGAACTGTTAGGGGGGCTGGATTCTGCTACTTGTACCTGGAAGACACTAAATGGGCATGATGAGGAAAGAAAAGATGTATCATCATAGACTGTGGTGGTTTCCCAGTGATAGAAAACATGAACTTATGGCAACACAGCTATTTTTATTTATTGAGAAGATTTGTAAAGGATGGGAGATTCTGAACATGGAGGTCACAAAATTTTTTTTTAAATTAAATAAAAGCACAGGCTCAGATGAGTAAAACAAAAAAAAAAAGGTGACACAGACTAATTGAAAAAAAACCCTCTAAATCAGAAAGGTGAAAAAAACATGTTGTAAAGTGAGGAAAAACCAAAAATAATAATAAAAGACGAGTGGGGAAGAGCAACCAGGAAACACATAGTACAAAGACCGACTGAAAAACAAAAAGAGTTTTCGAATAGCTACAGATCCACTCAGAACTATTGATAGAAGCTGAAAAAGCCATAAAAGAAGGTCAACAGAGAGTAAAAAAATCAAAAGTTCAATAAATGCCAAAAGCCTATATGGCCTTTGGCAAAAAGTACTTGGTTTATGATTTGACTCAGACTTCCTGCTGGGATGCCAAAAATTCAAAAGAAAGAGTCTTTGCACACATGAATTCTTAAATACTTGTATTTGATCAAGGAAAAAACAGCATGCACAGCCACAGTGTGAGGTACTGCTCAAGGTATTTAATCCTTTTAAAGTTCAGCTTACCAAAATGTCTCATAGGCTTTGTATCAAGGAATATTATTTTAAGTTTTTAAAGTTTTTACTTTAAAATGTGTTTATAGTGCTATATTGTCATTTACATGACAGAACAGACAGTAAATAAAAACATAATGAAAAAAGTAAAGCCTCTTTGCAGCAAAAGAAAAAAAAAAATCAGTATTTGGGAAAGCTAAATTACCTTAACCATAATTATTAGCTATGACGTAGAGCATCACAGAGAGAATAGTTGGTCGATCAAAGCTAATGATTGTTTAGTCTCCAACTGTTTGTATTAGAGACGACAGAGAAGAACATGAATCATAACTGTTTAGGTTATTTAACCTTTCCTTTGCTAAGAACAGGAAACTGAGGCGTTTACCAAAATTGGACGTCACAAAGCTCAAATCCTCTCAGGCGGCCTTGTTGAACATGACAGTGAGTTCACTGTACTCAAAAAGCCTCCACAGTCACCAGACGTCAGTCCAGTAGAGCATCTTTGGGATGCGGTGGAATGAGAGATTGTCGTCACGGATATACAGACAACAAATCTGCAGCAACTGTGCGATTCTAACATGTCAATACCGACCAAAATCTCAGAGGAATTTTTTTAATAGCATAAATGAAAATAATAAAAATCAGTGGCAAATTTCCTTTGAGAAAAAATGTATTATAATATCAGACCTCCTCATCCTTTTTCTTTCTGGCTTATCCATTAGTATAAACTTGCCTGCAAGCACACTGCATCAGAGGAGAGGCAGAGAGGCTGTGCTGCTGAGATCACAACACTGTATCCGTGTGTCAGACTGCTTTAAACACAAAAGATGGTCTGAGCTCATAATTCATTCCCGCATTTTGCGAGTAATTAAAGATCCATTGTTTTAAAAAAGGACACTCTCCTGTTGAAGGCATTCTTGCGTCGCTGAGGGAGGTTTTGGTGCTTTTTCTCAGAGTAATTCTGTGCTTTTTATGTTCAAATAATGCTGACTATTCCCTGTGGAACCTATGGTTTCAGCCTCAGATGCAATCACAAATCCTTATACTTAAAGATGAAGTTGGGTCCATTTGACACAGGAGTTAAAAAAAATGGGTTTAAAGGTGAGCTTGGAGAAATCATATATATATATATATATATACATACCAGTTCCATACCTCATATGCATGTATATACATAGCTAAAAACTACTTTTAAGGAAGAACAAACAATGACTATCACAAGTTGTATCTATTAAGTGCCACTTTTTCAAGTGACCTGGATAATATTTTTGATAGAGAACATGTTTTTTTGAAAAGAAATCTGACAAAATGGTATTGTGACAACCTATGAATGCAAAGTCTGAGGAACTAAAAAAAAACCATCTTTCCAATGTGTTTCCTCTCTCAGCTTGTGACTGGATTTCCTCTTTGTCATTTCAGCCTCTGACAATGCTCATGCTTCGACTTTCTGAAGGCTATCTGATTTCAAAACAACATCTGGAGGGAGCTCAGCTTGAACCTGCTTTTCTTTCTTCATTGTGCGTGCATCTTTGTGACTGTCAAGCAGTCACAAAGGCAACCAAATCCAAATCTCTTCCTTGTTAAAATCTCACACTTCTTTTTCCCTCCAATCCTCTCAAAGCTGTCTACCACGGCGCAAAGTGCCTTGTTAGATCTGATCTGTTGCTGCTTATCCTGCAATATCCCCAGCTTACTAAGTCTGGATTATACAATTAAACTCCACAGTTTTGCATTTCAAAGCTTAAGCCCTTCATCAAAGCATAAACAACATACAGAATTATAAAAATGAACAACAGCTTAAAAAAATTGAAGCCCGCCTGCACTGCATGTACACGTACAGAGGAGGAGCATGTATCCTCATCAGAAATACAAGAAGCTGGTTATTAGTTTACAATTTTGTGCTCATGAGCTGTTTCTCTCTTCTCTTTGGTTTCTCTTTTCAGGTTATTTACTGTGAATGCGATCCTTTCCTCTAGTCTGCTGGCTCATTCATTCGTCTCATTAGCAGTACCACTGTAAAGTCAGCTCTCAAAGCTTCCTCCATCAAGGCTTTTCCGCTGGAGCAGACTTGCTCTGGTTGCCTTCCTCATTCCCTCACATCCTCAGGAGCAGTCAGTGACAGTAAATAGCCGGGGATCTGCCTCGCTCTGCTATAAAAAGAAATTGCACATTTATGTCCAAAGTTAGGTCTTGGTCTTGATTCCCTTTGAGGTTTAAGGTTTTTTTTGCTTGTTAAGGAAGAACTGGGACCACCCAGTGGAGCAGTAAAATGTCCAAATGTCATGATCTAACGGTTACATCTGTAGTCACAGATTTTGCCAACAAATCAGTGCCTTAGAGAGCTACTGCGATTGCTCTGGGCACAAAAATAAATGTGCTAAGACAAACGTGACTTGTTGCATTTGCACAGAACAACATGACTGTGGAAAACAGGAAGCACTACGTTGAGTTTGTGCATGTTAAGGCTGTCAGTGCGCTTCAGATATAGGGATGTTGGATCAATAATCACTCTGAAATTTTCCAATAGGTGATTGGTTAGCGGAGGTTGCTGGCAGTTTCTGTGAAATCAATTGCCCGTGCCAGAATCATGCAGGGCTAGGACCATGCATGTACCCCACAGAAATAACAGGTTGCTAAGGAGAGGTTTGTGACCAGATGCAAAAGCTTGTTGTCAGTCTCTAGCATGAAACTGGCGCTTAGGGATGGGAACCAATTCTCTACAAGAACTGTTTCTAGTAGTCAAATTCCTTGGAATCATTAGTCTGCTTGTCTATCAATCCCGCTTATCGGTTCTTGCACTTGCGTTATAACGAGCTGATTTCAGTTGTCGGAGGAGGAAAATAGTAGGGCAATTTACAACCTGGATATGGACATTACTTTTATTTTTATTACACAAAAGGACAAGAGTGTAATGTTAAAGTTCAAACTGCATCCAGGACAGAAACAACTGCATTATGTTGCTAACACAAATTCGGCACCCACGTAAACAGCATGCCAATGCTAAGGTAGCCGAAAAGTGAGTGAATGCCGATCCCAGCCCAGCACCAGGATCAAGTGAGCAGTCACTTGTGAGCTGCGGTGAAACCTGAGGGATCAAATAGGAGCACTGTATAAATATGTGTGTGAATGAGGCTTGTAGTAATGGAGTAGAAAAGTGCAATATAACTGTCACTATATTTAAATGGCAAGTGTTTCTAGGCAGGCTAATGTCCTCCTTTTAAACTGTAGGAAAACGTGGGAATCTGCTAGAAGATGCTTTAATTGGTGCAGGAACCTCCAGCAAACACTTGCCAGTTAGTTGGAGAATACATATTTTTCCCTAGCGACCACAGGTTGTGTGGGGTCTCTGGCTGGTTTCTAGGTCTGTGTGATCGTGGGCTAGTAAATTTTTTTCAGCTGCTTTTGTTTTTCTCCAGGTGTGACCCATGAATAATTTTGAGAAAACACTGTCCAAAAATCGAAAGCAATTCCAAAGCAAATGACTTCCCCAATGGCCAATTTCCCATTGATTAGAGCTCTAAAAGATGTCATTAACATCTAGATGGCATTTCTCTGTTTAAAAAAACCAGCAGCCCACATTTGAATCATACCCACTATTTTAATATGAACTACCCTTCAGAGCTAATCAATTGTTGCACAGAAACAGAGGGTTATGTTAGTTATGTTGGATTGGAGATGGTTACATACTGTGATAGTGCAGAGATATGTACAGTATTGCTTGCTATGCAAATAATAACAATGGAATATAATTTACATTTATATAAATAGTCAAAATCTTTCATTCTTTCTTTCTTTTTTCAAATTTTACATGGAACAAAGACAAAAAAATGACAGGTTTTGGCTTCAGTGGGGGGGTGCCAGTAAAAGTTACTTAATTAAGCGTTTCTCTCAACATGGGGCTGACAGGCACTAAACTATGTTAATTAGTAAGGCTTACAAAAGCTGGTAGGCATTTTTAAAACTTTGGACAATGCAAAGTAAGCTGTTCCCACTGTGATGCACTTCTGTTTTAAAAAAACAACAGTGCTAACGGCTTCTTATCTAAAAAAGTAAACTATATTGATGTGCCTCCATTACCCCAACCAATTTTTATATACAAGCCACGTCATTAAAACCATTGACAAGTGAAGTGAAGCGATCGATAGTCTTGTTATATTCCAATGTTAGCTGGAAAACTTTAGGTACTGGCATTCATTTGGATACTACTTTGACATGTACCACCCACATCTGACATTCTCACGAATACACTTGCTGCAGAAGTGAACCTATTCTCACAAAATGTCTGTAACAACATTGGGTCACAGCTGTTGTGGCAACATGAGGGTCTACCCTTTATCAGCTGGATGGCTTTTAGGTTGTGGCTGTTTGGTGTGTGCCTACTGCCTCTAATTACAGAGTCTTCCACATTTCTGCAGTCATTATACGTGCATGTTTTTTCTATTCTGCCATATAGTGGACTTTACCTTTAAAAACAGAAACTTGTTAATCAGACTATATGACAACTCTGCATCTTCATTCCCCACCTCTTGATGAAATTACTTCCTAGATTTGCTTCTTCTGAAAATGATCTGTATTGGTTTTAATGATACTTGTGAAACATGAGCTGACTTTTGTCTTCAAGCACTTTATTTCCTTACTACATGGGGGCGGGTGAAGGAAATAACAACAGGACAAAGACAGGAACTTTACACCGATTTTTTTTCCACTTAAAATCCCCAAACTATTGAAACCATGCATTATTTTTTTGTGTGAGGATAATCTTTGGGATTCATTTTAATCTTTCTGTGCTCCAAATTGCATACTAACCCAGAATGTGCAAAAGCACTGTCCTAAATGTGTCTCTGCTCCCCAGCAGTCATTTCTGTTATTTATCTCTCCCTGCTCTCTATCTGTCCATCTTGCCAACTCATAACTTATTCCATTATGTTTCTCTGTTTCCTCCTCGCCCCAGCCCCCCTGAGCGTTTCCCTGCCCTCTTTCCTTTCTTTGTCTTTTCTTTCATTTTCTGTTGATTTCCATCCCTCTAATCCTTTCTCCTGGTGTTAGGATGTGGGGTTTCTCAATTGCAGCCTCAAGGTCAGTTTTCACGTCTAATCACAGACAATGCCTCACAGATATGACGATTGTGGGGATGACCCAGCCAGTTGTTTATGATTATTTGTCCTCTACTGTCACGCCTCTTGCTTGGCCCTCCAGGTCATGTTCTGGGGACCCATGGCAATGACTGTTCTCTCCCCAACAAACAGGCGCAGCAGATACTGCACCACAGTCTCACATACTCATACAGTAAACTCATCTACATGTGTGTGCTCTTGCCATAGGCAAGGGATTTGCAAGCTTGTGTGGCATTTCCTATGAATTCATGCATGCTTTTGTGAATCAAGAGAATGAGGCCACCAGTGGGGTTGTATAGATTTTATTTTCTCTGCTGATACTCCCCAGTGCTCAGGGGAACCCTGACCCTGACAGTTTGCTGGCAAGCCGAGGCTCCCATTGATCACTTCTCACACAGTAAACAAACAAAGTCTCCCATCATCCCTTGCAGTGTCTCTGAGCAGAACAGACTCCAGGGCACAGACTGGCAACGTTGGGCCTATAATCCTGCATTACCCGGCTGAGGTTTACTTTGTTTACTACCGTATCGTATATTAAATAAATCACACGAAGAAAATTTATTAAATCCAAAGGTGTTATCAGCACAGACTACAGCACACACAGTGTCAGAATCCCAAAAGAATTATTTTGCAATAGATGAGAAAAGATATTAGATTAGAAATAGAGTAGCTTATTTATTTATATATTATTAAAAACTCTGTTATGATCAATGGTGCTGATAATTTTAAATGATGTGTCTGGAGATGTGAATTTGTTTTTCTATTGGTTTAATGCTCTTCTCCACAGAAACCCATGGGGTCAATGATTGCATTTCATGCCTTGAACTTCTCACACTGTTAACATATCATTTCAGCATACCTGAAAGTATTTTCTAGGCAAAGGCAAAAATAAGTAAAAACTTCAATCCTTGAGATTCGAAAGACCAAAGTAGAGATCATATGATAACGATATTCAAGCTATTTCTTTGTGATGTGATACTGGGCAGGTGACCTTTAAATGGCAACCCCTGTTTTAGTAAAAAATGCAATGCAGAATGGCTAAAGCTGCAGTTCCTTAACTGGCCACCAGGGTGACCCTTAGCATTAGTTAATGCCCATCTTTACAGCAAATATATATATGTTTTCAAAACCTGGTACAACTCAGGCATTTACATTTAATATGGATTAACATTACACATTTAATAGGGACATGGCTGCATACATTTAGACTGTGTGTTACTCTCTGAACATTTTAAATTGAATAACTGAAAAAATAACATTGCTAGCTTTTATAACCAAGCTTGCTAGCCTTGGCTGATGATTAAACGCTCAGCTCTTGTCTAATTATTGTCACTTTTGGCTCAGAAAAAGCCAAGACGGTGACATACATAATGATGTTTTGAGGCTTCAAAATAGGAATTTGGAGAGGGTTGTCATATGGTCGCTAAGAGTATCTTTTTTGAATTTGACTCCATTCCAGGTAACTCTGCTCACACATATTTTAAACTAACCAGACTATATGAACACCAAGTTTACCTGTATGTGGGTGTATCCCCCCAAAAAACTCTCACCAGCAATACGCAACATCATTGCATATACAAATGTCCTTTCAGCCTATGTACTTACATGTAAAACAATAAGCCTATACATCTTTTAAACAGAGAATGAATATCTCATTCAAACATAAGTCTTTATATTCAAGCATTGTTCAGAAACACCAAAAACTTTATTTTAGAAATTAAAAAAATTAACTGCTAGACGTAAGTGTATTGCTACTGTATTATACACTATGAAAGCAACCCACTATCCAAGGCAAAGAAATTGGATACCTAAGGTTCCTCCTCTTCTCCAGGTGCACACCTACCTTCTCTCTGTCTCTCCTCTACTGCTCGATCTGTCTTTCCCTATCCTGTGTCCTCCACATCTTGCCACAGATCTTCTCCTGGTCCATCAGGACTAAACTCAGAGCTTACCTGGGAGCTGAGCTAATTGAAGAATTGGACTTGTGGAGTTTTGGAGAAACTTAACTGATCAACGAGCTGAATCAGCCCATGAGTATAATAAAGAGACCTTGGAGAAACTCAACCTGCGAAAGGACTTTATATAGGACTTTATTATGAACCCTTGGAACTTTGTACAACCTACCCGAGTTAATTCCTGAAAAGTTTAAGTTAGAATTCCAAGCAATATTCTTGCCTGTTGTGTTTGCAAAATTTTTAATGAAATGTGTTTTTTTTCCAGTGCATCTGTCTTTTGGAAATCATAACATAACAGGAATATTTTCAGTGGCCCAGTCAGTCACCTGATCTCAACCCAATTGACAATGCTTTTTTTTAGGTATTAAATACAACACTAAATGCAGAAAAACCCACAAACTTGCAGTAACTAATGGTTGCTGTAGTAAAGGCCTAGCAGAGCATAAAAAAACCCCAAAAAACATTTGGTACTATTTATGGGCGCTAGACTTGAGATTTCCCTCAAAATATTCCTTATATTTAAAGTTATATTTGTCCAATTAATTTGGGGCCTTTGGAAATGGGGGACTGTGTATAAAAATGGATGTAATTCCTAAACAGCTCATGTAATTTTTTTTTTTTTTTAAAGCTCTTCATTTGAAGATGAAAATCTGCCCTTTAATCATGTATTGATTGTTTGCTTTAAAATCCACTATTGTAGCGTATGGAGGCAAAACTACAAAAACTGTCTTTGTCTATCAAATTATGGGTCTAACTGTATGCTGACATTAGAGCGTCTCCTTTGGGTACCCATTGCTCAAGAACCTTCATACCTACAGGTAGGAAAATTACCTCCTGGTAGACACCATGTGACGCTGTGCGACAGCTTGAATTGTTTTTCATTTGAATGCCAGCACATAAATATTAAGTTGTCTTGAGCACAAAAGCAAAAACTTCCACCCGTGATGATGAAGTAGCATTAAGGTGAAACTGTCTGAATGATTGGAGGCAAACTAGACATAAACAAAACACCATATAATTAAACTGCAGGTAACTATACGGTAATTAAGCCGAATACTATCAGTTTTTCTTGAAAACATGATGCAAACCTTTTATGTTATGAAACAAAACAACAGAGAAGACACATTCTCTTTGTGTTGCTCTATTTCTGGCATAGAGGAAACTATAGTTTCTTTATTTTCCACAGTTTCCTGATTGCAAATGAGGTGACAGTGTTCTTTGTATGCTCAATTGCTCCCCGGGTTGCTTTTTTCCTCATCTCACAGCGATGTCTCCCTGCGATCAAGACGGATCAGCCTTGCAGAGAGAGGGAGAGAGAGAGAGAAAAGAGAGAGTCCAGCCGCTGTACCATTCACATTATTTGCACTCACTACTCTTGCATTTGACAACATAATTACCAAAGCTGAGGCCCCGTGCAATTAAAAGCCAGTGGCTGCTGACAACGGGGGTTTGAGTTAAGGGAACATGGCAAAGATGAGTCAAGATCTCAGCAAAGGTGTTCAAAGAAAGCAACTGTCCCAGTGTTTTGACAATGCTGACAGTAATGCAGGAAGGATCATGAAAAACAAGGAAAAGTTTTACCATCTTAGCAACAGATGTTAGTTGCCAGACTATTTAGATTCTATTGATTAAAAGCCCTTCCAACCATAAACTTTGTTTATGAATGTGCTGAGAGAAGAGGCTGGCTGAAGGAAGTGAAGAACAGTTTGGGGTGCTTTAAATAGCAGCTTCTTATGGTTTGGGTTCTTTTGCATGACTATTCAGTATAATATGACCTTCAAACATTGACTTTTCAGATTACCAGATGGTCAAGGCTCACAGAATTAAACTAATGAATTATCCAGGCACCTCTTATTAATTTTAGGTCAAACGTTTTAAGATTTTTCACTTACATACTGGCCTCAGGCACTGATGCTGTGAATTGAGCATTGCCTGGAAACTGCACTACACAGCTCCATTTGTAATTACTGCAACTTGAGGTCAGGTCATTGTCAAGAACTGTGGTTGTTCAACATGAGCTATTTGTGTTTTTTCTTCATTCAGAAAGATGAACTGGTGACCTGTCAAAAACCCAGTGTCGGCTTGGACAGGCCACAACTCCACCACATGAAAATGAACGGCATTTGATTATGAATTTTGAAATGCTAATAACTCACTAGTATTGCAGTGGACAAAATCAAACACTCATGTAAATAAACCCATGTCATACATGCAGTCACTGGACACTTCTTTAGGTACACCTTGCTTTTAGAGTTGGATTCACGTTGGCTTTCAGAACTGTCTCAATTCTTTGTGGTACAAATTCAAAAAGTTGGTAGAAATATTTTTCAGAGATTTGGGTCCACCTTCACATGATAGCATCATGCTACAGATTTGTTAGCTTCACATCGATGAGGTAAATCTCTGATTTTCCACATCCCAAAGGTGCTCCACTGGATTGTGTTTTAATGGAGGCCATTTGAGTACAGTGAACTCATTGTTATGTTCAAGAAAGTAGTTTGAGATGATTTGAGTTTTTTGATGTGTTATGCACTCGAAACAGCAATCAGAAAATGTGCTTATAAAGGAATGGGCTTGGTCATCAACAACGCCCAGGTAGACTATGGTGTTTTCTCAATGCTCAGTTTTTCCTGAAGATCCAGAATGTGCCAGGAAAATATCCTTCACACCATTACACAACCAGCAGCCTTAACCATTGATAAAAGGTTTCATGTTGTTTACACCAATGTCTGTCCTTACCATTGGAATGTCACAGGACTCACGAATCTACGCAATGATTTTTCAGTCTTCTACTGTATAATTGTATTGAGCCTGTGCTCATCTGTTCAGACCATTCTCCCAATAGATCGCTGTGAAATACTATGACCAGCTCATCTTACCAGTAACCATTTCACTTTTAGTCACTTAAATAACCTTTTTTTCCCCCCAATTTTGATGTTCCCCACTTCAGCATCTCCAAATAGCACGCTTAGGCATGTCTGCATGTCTAAATGCATTGTGTTGCTGCCATGTGATTGGCTGGTTAGAGCTCTGTATTAATGAGCAGTTGAGCAGGTATACCCAACAAAGTGGGTGGTGAGCTTAAATATATGTATCCTGGGTTTGTGTTGACTGTAAATCCAGCTTTTAAATCCAGAATTATCAATCATCTCTCCAGTCCCCATGAACTACGTACTATCCTTCAGTTTACTGTTTATGGTCAACTTCACTTTTTTGGTTTTCCTTTCACATTTTTCAAGTGACTTAGAAGCTAGAGGGTGTCTACCTGTCAGAAGGATGGTACAGTAGGTGCCTACTCCCAAACTGTGGGATCCGTCAGTAACATTAGAAATGCTAGTCCACTTCATTTATTTATTCTTTTTGTAAACTGTACTCATTGTAGCCAACCAGCCCAGCACTAAACTGCATTAGATGATGAAAATGAGGACAGAATACCATTTAGCTAAAGCTTAAGCTAGGAATTGGTGGTCCCCAAACAAAGTTAAAAAAGTGTATAATTTTTCTGTTTGTATGCCAATTCTGCTCCACTTTGTACCAATTGTCTATTTACTAACCTCTGTCTTTGTAATGAGACAACCTCGATGATCAAATGCAGACACTAAGAGCATCTAAGCACTGAGGCTACTGAGAAAGTATATCTATCTATATACTATCTTATGCGAGTCCTTAATAAAACAAGAGCAGGGCAGTGAAATTCATTCTGCAGGTCAGATGACTCTGTTACCAGCAGATAGAAATGTCCCTTGGGTAGGGGGCTATTTAGATAAAGAAACACAAACACTCACATAGGATTGTCTTTGAGCCTGAGTGCACGAATGCAAGGCCAGGGGAAAATAACTGTCACCTGTGATGTGTGTTAAGTCTGACTAATTATGTCCCTGTATCTATTTTTATGGTAATATGTGCAACCCTTCTGTGCACTGAACATAAATCAAAAATATAATTTTGGTTTTTTAATGAAGAAAAATTACCAACTTGTGGCTGCACAGCTTGTTAGACAAACAAAATGACTTGAAGTTCCCGGTGGGCAACATGGCTCCAACCTTTCCAAATGAGCTCTCCATCACATGTAATCAATAATTGTCAGCCCTTGCTCTACTCTGAGTACTGCTGCTTTCAACTATTCCAAACTTTGCATTTTTTTCTGCCTTGCCCACTGGGTCCACAGTTACAGATTAATCAGGTGATTTGGGCCAGCAGGGGCAGTCTTTACAAATGATTTAACTGTAAACCCTTAAACAATATTTTAGAACTGAAGAGAAAATAAAAGGCAGCTTTTATGAACTAAACTTTTGTGAGCAGTGAGCTCTATAATGAAGCCGACCCAATGTAAGTTTATATATCTGATACTCTGCCAGAACATTTGTGCTATTTTGTACTATTTGTTTACTTTAGTACAGAATCACTTCTACAGTGTCAAAATATTCCAAACAATCAGCCCTGAAATAATATAAATTATAGTATTTCACCCCTTGAGAATTGGCTCATGATGCAGAAAGAAGAAATGTAGAATTTTCATTAGTGAGTTTGTTTATTGGCATCTTTTGGACAGATACGACATTTGTTTAATTATAAAAAAGGCAAGAATTACAGCTGGGGTTGTAAAAAAGCTCATGAAATGAAAATGTAGCCAGGCATTAAAAATTAGATGCACTTCAATATCTGGCATGCCGGTGCTTTATTGTATTTGTATCAACAGAGGAAGTTTCTTAGAGGAGTCTTGGTGTCATGCTGGGAATGGCGATGTGTTTGAGGAGCATGGACCCAAATGCAGACACACGAGGGGACAGGACTAAAGTTGAACAAAAAGCGAGCCGTTTATGTTGGCCGATAACTACCACAAAAACAAAAGCAAAGGCGAACAAAAGTGAAAACCTAAACAATAACCTAAACTGGGAAGAAACTAATGCAGGACATGGAAAATCGCTAATGATCACCATAAACCTAACCATGAACACGAGAAAACCAAGACTAGAGTAACATGACAGCCATGGTACATGAAATGAGACTAACAGACAACCTGACACTGAACAGAGGGAGACTTAAATACACAGAAGGGTAATGAGGGAAGTGGAAACACCTGGGGAAACACAGCTGACACAAATGAACATGACACCACAGGGGAAGCAAATCTAAACACAGTGAACATGGAAACAAGACTTTCAAAATAAAACAGGAAACATGGAGGGACATGAACTGGGACACGCAAGCTTGATACAAGAGAGAGAGAGAGAGAGAGGGACACAGAGGAGAGAGATGCAAGGGGAACCTACACAGACAAGGAGATAAGATAAGATAAGATAAACCTTTATTAGTCCCACACGTGGGAAATTTTTGAATATATAGCCCCTGACAAACAGAAAAGACTCATAAACAAGGAGACATAGGTGAAACATAAACTATACTAAAACTCAACTAAATCCTAACTCATAATAACAACCCAAGAACTTCTATTCTTGAACTACACTTTTTTTTTCTGAAGCTGTCATGACTTTTCAAACTTGCAAGAAAAAAGAAAGAAGACATGTTTGTTTTCTCTATACTTACTTCAGAATCTTGTAAACAAGAGCACAGATGATGTGCTCAGCTTAAAAGCTCAACCCCTAAGCAAAAATCCCAACTGAGATTTTCACACATTGCCTGTATGTTAGATGGATTTTTTAATCAGTGGGTGACTTTGGATAGTTTTTTTAAAGCATGAACAACAAAGGAACACTGAAGATCTCACCACTTCAGTCTGCCGTTATTATAATTTAAATGGAAAGTTTAGCAGCGTTTACTCCAGAGGCAGTGATAAACAAAGACCAATGACCTGCTCTCTGGAGTTAATAGAAATTGTCTTAGAGGTGAATGTGGTCAGCTCAGTAGTACGCAAAGTATTAACTGAAAATGATGAAATGTCAAATAGAAACGATATTTACATCCCGAGATAAAAAGGCACGTTGCCAGTGTTATAACTGCCCCCTACTTGTTTACATCTATCTCACTTCACAGCTATTTCTGTTATATTGTTTTTGCCAAAAGCATAAACCAATTCCATATTTTAACTAGTTTTTTCTTTACAGTAAAGTTTTGCTAACAAAACTTCCTGATCACACTCATACTTTGACGGGTATTGATGCCTGGAAGCTGCCTAGTACTACCAGCCCGACTTGCAGGTTACTACTGTGGAGGGCTTATAGGAGCATGGAGCATGGATCTTGCTCAAGAAGCCACAAAACTCCCATTCATATGATCCTTTTGCATTTTGACAATCAAGAAAGCATGAGCGCAAGTAGTCATATGCTGTCAGGCTCACTCTCCACTTTATGTTGGAGTGTTAAGTGGCAATATTAGTTGCCCCACTTAGTCAATTGAGGATTTATTATTTCCCTGCACACCTTAGCTGTGTGCTTACCTTTGCCGTTCTTTGTCGCAGAATCCGCAATAGGTGTGCCAACCTGGCTCGCTTCTGGAGAATCCTGCCTGTCCTACTCTCAGTCACTGAAGAATACTGACCCAAGTTCATACATAGACATCTTGAGACTCAGCGGCTGAGTTATTATTCTTATTATACATTATATATCCTCACATACAGGATCCATCTTATCTTAAAATAATCAGGTCCCATCTTATCTTAATGACCTCATAGTACCATGTCTGTTGAAGGTTTCTTCCTGTTTAAAGGAAGTTTTTCCTCCTCACTGTCACCAAGTGCTTGCTCAGAGGGAGTCATGTGATTGTTGGGGTTTTCTCTTTATTATTGTAGAGTCTTTACCTTGCAATATAAAGTGCCTTGAGGGGACAGTTGCTGAGATTTGGTGCTATATAAATCAAATCAAATTGAATTGTTATCATTTTTTTTTAAATCTGCTTCCTGTGGTGCTGGATTGTAATGTAAATTGTCACCTGTTAAAAATAGGTATTCAAAAGACTACCAGAACAACATTTGCATCATTAGTTGAGCTGTCCCAGCTTGTAAATATATTCGTGATATGTTCTAGTAGTAGCTTGCTAATGAAATATTTGAATAGGTCAACAAACTTTAAGGCATAACATAATCCATAGGCAAAATAACTCTGACAGGTCCAGGTGCAGATATAATGAGAGCAAGGACAGGCAGTACAAGTAAACTATTTCAACCCGTGCGTCATCCCCACCCCCACTCCTACTTCCTCTGCACCATTAAAACTTTCTAGAAAAGGCACCTATTTTGAATAAATGGAGTGTAAATAGTTGAGATTTACAGCAAAAAATTTGGGTCACAACATATAGTGATACTTTTATAATCCTTTCAGCTTTAAATACAAGCTGCAAACACATGCATGCTGTGTAATACAGATACTACTTTTATTTGTATTTTTGCAGAAATGTATGCCAACTACATCATGTAGTCGGTCAATAGCAATACTGAGATGTCCACGGCTTCAAATTTGGTGTAGCTGTCCGTTCTGCTTTTTTAGGAATGCTTAGCACCGTGTTTAGCTATGCCAATAACAAGCCTAGAGAACTGACCCCAGAGCAGTTTAGAGTTTTTACTTTTCAGTCTACAGTATCTAACTGGGTATGTGGAATGCTCCAGTAGGAAATGGGCTCAGTATTTTTCATTTAATCAGGTCTTTGATTCCTTTTCAGGAATGAAAGCAACTTAAAACAAACGGCCAAGGTACACTTGAGAGCATATCAATTTCAAAGCCAGCACATCCGCTACTGCTGTTGTTATTGTCAGGTTTTGGTAATGTTGGGGCAGTAAATTGTGGCAGTTTCTCAGCACAAGAAATCTCATAGCTAATCACTTTCTACAACTGGTGCAATTTACCATAATTTTCAGTCCTCTCAGCGGATGCTATCTCTCCATTTAGTCATCTTAAATTCTATTTTTAGCAGACACATCCTCCTCCTCTTCCTCCTGCTGCTCTCTTCTCCTTACTTCCTTATGTTATCTCATCTGAAAGCACAGAGCAGTGATCAACACCAGGAGATTGAAGCCAGTCCCCATTTCCGTCAAAAAAAAAAGCACTGCCTTCTGAAGCAAGGATAGAGGAGTGAAATTTATCTTTGTGCCACCCACTCCTCAAATAAAAACTTAAACATTGGAACTTTCTGCCTTTATAGCACCATTGCAATTTGTCGCGAGTTATGCAGAGGTTTTAGTGTACTTTGTTTTTACATGAAATAGCAGCTGCTGAGAAGTAATGGTGGAGCTTAATGGACCAGTCGTAGTGATAAATGTGACACATGTAAGGCAAATGTCTGGGCAGAGAGACTTACACCGTGACTATAAGCCCTAATTAGCGCACCGTTAGTTTTACATCTAGGATAGAAGGCTGATCATGTGTTAAATTCAACAGCCTGCTTACCATAATTACACCTGATGACGTGTCATGGCCTCAGCGGTCAGAAATCTGGGCAATACTGACATCTTCCCATCAGTGTACACATTTTGCATTATAATGGAGCACAAAGCTTCCTAATAATCCATTTTAACACAACATTAATGTAAGATTTATGTATAAAATGCGTAAATACTTTTTATTAGAAAAATGCCAAATGGGCCACAAGTACATGATAGTATAAGGCATGTAAGTCTTACATAAACCATAAGCATTTACTATAAGGTTTTTCTACTTCTTTTCCATATGGGAGGACAATTCTGGGCATCCAAAAGCGCTAACAAATGTGAGAACAAAAAAACCCCTGCCAGAAACCTATGCCTGCTGTTCAGTTCTGTCTACTACTTGTAAAGATAATAGCCAGATGGCAGGACCACGAGGAATTAATGTGAAGTTATTTCAGAAACTAATAATCTCAAAAGAGAAGGGTGGTTGGGAAAACAGTGTCTCATCCCTTCCGTCTGTGCCACTCAGAGTAAAGTCGTTGCACCAAAGTGAATAAAAGTTAACAGAACACCAAGAGGAAACCATGTTGAGGATGGAGAGAGAAGCACAGCGAGAAAGTCCCTTTGAAGTGTCCTTTTAACAAAAATAAATGTCATACCCAATTACTTTCTGTGGAGCATCTTCAAATAGCAATACAGGAAATGTAAATGAAGATGTTCTGTCACCAGCGCTCAGAAGTTCAGTCTGTTTAAAAGTTCCTCAAATCTCTCATCAGCCTGAAAGAAAGGCTTTTGATCATCAAACCCAAAGACTTTGATTAGATAAAAATGGCAAACTGACTCATAATTTTGACTTGTTGCATCTTATTTTATTATCCTGGTATGATGTTTCAGAGGGCATGTTAAACACAATTTGTTGTAATGTCAAACATAATAAGTTATGGACTTCACTGGCAACATTTTCTACATCATCATTCTGAACTGGTGTTATCCTGTATGATAGCAGTTTTGCCCCATTCAAAATTTGGTTAATTAACTCTAAGATTTACTAAAGGGACAAATTTACAATTTATAACATCAACACACCAGTAAAGATATAGGAGTTAATCACAGCTGCACAAATGGAATGAAATTGATGGTGGTGGTGAGTCAGCTTGAGGAAATTATGTCAGTAAAACAAATGTAAGTCACAGTGTGATTGATATTCGTATAATTTGCCAAGCGCAAAATTTTATAGTGTATTGATTTTACTTTTTGACTTATCTAGCTCAAGAGCTGATGAGCTTAGGCCAAAGCAAGGAGTCTTTCATCTGTTAAGTTCACTACTCCTGCAGAATTTCTCAGAATGCAATCAAACTTACACGAAATGATCACACGATTGGTCTTCAAACAAACTGTGCTAAAGGTCAAGGTCATATTTTTAATGTTACGTGCAGCTTTCCATTTTCAAAAGAATCACTACTCCTAAGAGCATTGTTCATAAAATGAATTCAATGTAGGTCGGCTCTGCCATCTAAATGCTGTCACTGGGTTTATTCATTGCATAATAATGTCATAAGGTAGGTGAGAGCTGGCCAAGATCTAGGGCCATGGCTTTGTTAACAAGATTCTGTTTGTTGATAAATTTTGCATGTACAAAACAGAAGAAAGAACTTCATGAAATACCAAATAATGTGCTTGTAACCTGTTAGATGGAAATGATTGTGATCTTATTGGTCATGATCACGGAGGAACTGGTTTTCTTTGTTGACTCCCATGTTATGAAGATCAAACATCAGTAACAGAGTCAATGCTTTGATACATTTACATATTTTCATACTTTCTCTGACCATACTGACCACGTAGTCATAATACTCCTGGACCCAAACTCTTTCATTTGATGCTGAACAACATTCATTTCTCCTGGATACGACTGTTTGTGAGTCTCTTTGACTTCTCACTGGATTTTAACTCTCATTAGTTTGTGCAATTCAGCCAAAGAATGACAACAAAACTTATCACTTTCTTTTTGTACTTCACACATTACAATAACCTGTGAATTGTGATGGATTGCTAGCCAGATGAACTACTACGTCACTGACATTCTGGTTTGTTGTAACAGTAGTTTAGTTCCTTTCTTTTTTTTGTAACACCAACAAAAAAAGAGAAATTTTCCAACTAATTTGTTTCTAATTATCTCCTATACCTTGGCTGGTTGCTCTGATCTACATTAATGTCAGTCCTCAGCTACAAAGATGGCATAGATTCAACAGTCTTTACATTTCCTATGTATTCACATTATTAGGAATTTGCAGGTAAAAAGGACAAGAATAGTTTCACAATGAAATGCAAATTGAACCTGGGTGGCAAGTGTGTGTCTACAAAGTCTAAGAGGTCTACTTTAAATATGAAGAAGCACCTGCAAGCTAACCACACTGGAGGCCCACTGAGGAGGATAATGATGCTGGCTAAAGCTGTCACTCTGAGGAAAATTAACAATCTTATTGATGGTTACGTGATGCAGGAGATGATACCAATATTAACCAGCTATGCAATTTGCTAGAAGTTTATATATTCAGAAGTACAGTAGATGTACAGCAGGCG
Source organism: Etia nguti (assembly GCA_015106755.1). Taxonomy (NCBI): domain Eukaryota; kingdom Metazoa; phylum Chordata; class Actinopteri; order Cichliformes; family Cichlidae; genus Etia; species Etia nguti. Next base: position 2,888 of record VUQG01014411.1, on the reverse strand, counting down.
AAACACCCTTGGGGCACCAAAGCATGCACAGTTCTTTTTTTAATTTGCTTTTGCCAATGCAGAGGAAGTCTAAAAAATGACTACAGCAGGTAATGGGCTTAATCCAGTAACGTAACTGGTAAGTTTTAAACACCAGTGCATTATTAGTCATATTTGCCACCTAATTAGAATATTAGGCATAAAACCAGTTTATTCTAAATTCATAATACATTAAAGAAAACCTTTAATTTCTATTGATCCCACAGAAATTCATGGTGCGTATGACATCAAGTTTCAGCAACTTTAAGACAGGAAAATAAATTATTTGCTCCTGTGAAATCTTTTTCACTCTCTTTTTAAAATGTGGTTCTTGGTGGTATATTGTGCCCCCCCTGGGTGATCATTTCTTTATGCTATTCTGAGTTTGTCCAATAAAACTTTTCCTCACATTACTATTTTGTTTAACGCACTTTTTTGCTTGATTGCCTTTTTGTAACAAAGTAGTTTCCGTTTTTGAAACAGTTTTGCCTCAGTGTGCCTCTTCGGGTTCATTTAAAGAATATTTGTAGTGAAGAGAACAAACAAATTCACAGAAATCCATGTCTAATTTGCATATCATCCATTAAAAAGTGATTAGCGGTTTGGTAACGCACCAGCCCTGCACTAATAACACTCCTAAGCCTCAGTGATGATAACAACAGCAAAATTATGTGATTAAAAGAGGGATTTCTTTTAAAAAATTAAAACACCCATCCAATGGCCCAAACCAACACATTTACTCTCTTATAATCCCGTAAAACCTGAGGCTTTATGAGAAGCAGACATGCTATAAAACTTCTGACTTTAATTGCTAAGCACAAGATTCCTAACCTGCAGACCTTTTTTCCATTAGTCATTGATATAGAAAAATGATTTCTGTAAGTCAAGTTTCTCAATTTGTTCCCCCCTTTTCTTCATCTATTAGTTGCAATAAAGTTAGTACTGAGCTAAGATGCAGGACTGATATTCATAAAGTGTACGGTAAGAGACTGGGGTAAAGGAAAAGGTTAATAGAGTGCACATAATCTATTCTTCTCTAAAGATTGCAGTTGAATTACCCCCCAAGCCAGGAGGAAAAGCTCAACTCTCAGTACCGAACAAAAGGGAAAACTGGTACACAGGTATTTCCAATGCTGTCACTTTGTGCACAGTGACCGCTGGAGCAAGTAAATACTTTACTTCCTCCTTTTTAATTTCTGCTCCCCAAGCCAGTCAGGTGGGTTTGACATTGTAATTCAGGTCCACCATTTGGTTGTCTGCTACAGCACCCGTGACATGTCTGCATAGCGGTTCCCTCTAATTCCACCAGCAAGTAAAAGAAAAAGAAGACAGATACAAACAAGTATAATCAATCCCCCTGAGAACCTTTTGGTGATGGGTAAAACAAGTGCCCCAGCTGCCAGCAGCCATTAGCAACTGCGGCTAGTGCCAGCTCTGACAGAGCATGGGGATGTTTAGGACTCAGAGATAATTTGAAAAAAGCCCTATAATTGGCTGCAAACTGTCTGACAGCTTTGAGTGGACATCCCTTGGGCCTCTGTATCGATGAATCTTCCTGATATGAGCCTGAAACCTCACTATCTTCTTCTGGAATAAGTGGCATGTTTTGGAAATCTAATGGCCTTTGCTAAAACTTGCTTAATCGACAAGTTCTCCAAACTTAGAGAAAGGCTGTCTGGTAGAGGTGATCTGAGAGGACTGAGAGGAAAGATGGAGTGCAGTGGTGGCGACGCGTCTTTTAAGGTCTGGTTCCACTTTCTCAACAAATACAACGGCAGGAAATGATTAATAACTAGCCCCTGTGAAAATCCCTCTCTCTGACTTCACAATGGCTCACTGTTAGCTCAGTGACTCCCAAGATCCTGCAGCTTCCTTTATTCAAACTAGCAGGTCACGCTGACGTTAATGCAGCATTCAGCTGCTGGATATAAAATGGCCATTATGTTATGGAATGTTAATTAGGCAATAGAAAGCTGTTCAAACACCAAATAAAATATCCTTTTATGAAATTCAAATAAAAATAAAGTAAAAGGGGTGGTATAGTTCATACAAATGTGGATGGTGGTGCACACTATAAATCTCCCTTTGGACTTTAATGGCGCTGCATTGGAAAAATGACCAATGTCAAAAAATGTGCGTTGATCTGCACACTTTCTCACCTCATGGCATCAAGCATATGCCTGTCAGACTGTTCGTTTAGAAAAGTTAGAAAATTAGCCTGAAGCACAACTTCTCAGAAAGACGCTGCAGATTTGATTTTCCTCCAAATGTATTCCTTTCCCTGAAATTATAGTGAAGTGTACAGTTTTATATGTTTTGCATTGGAAGAAGTACAAATGAATAAGTCTTAGAAGCATTTTCATTCCACAACAACCACAAATATGCCACACAAGAGGGTCTTCAATGCTGTAGCACAATGAGCAACTGGAGATCTGAACATTTATGATCTAAATACTGGACTGTTTTTTGGTTTTGGTTTTTTTGGTAATTTCATCTTGCATTTTACAGGTTTTCCATCGTGGTGATTTAATGTGTTGCAAGTAACATTAACTCAAAAGTGTGAGGACAACAAGTCTACACTTTTCCAAAGTTCACATGGGAATAGAGCTATGCCTCATGCCTTAGTGCTCTTTTTAGTGTGTGAAGATATGGGAATTGACTGCTGCATCTGTAATTGAAAAAAAAACAAATCATAATGGAGAATTACATTCCATACAGTATGTTGGAGTTATAGGTAGAAAGTCTAAGCTAGGACCTTGTAGTGATGGTTGGTTTGGTCCTTTGACACACACACACACACACACACACACACACACACACACACACACACACACACACACACACACACACACACACACACACACACACCG
>VUQG01014403.1:15687-57491 GCA_015106755.1 Etia nguti | reverse complement strand
TAAGCTGGCATCTGACAAACAAGAATCCACTAATGGGAAAGGTGTGTGTGTGTGTGTGTGTGTGTGTGTGTGTGTGTGTGTGTGTGTGTGTGTGTGTGTGTGTGTGTGTGTGTCTGAAGAATGCTGTCACTCTTACTACTGGCACCACCTGGAGACCGATGTGGGGAGTGGATATTGTGACTGATTAGAAATGATGAAAAGCAAATGATTGCTTTATATTTACCTGAGATGCAAAATAGTTGAATTTTAAAACTGGGGGGGGAAAAACTAACAAAACAAAAAACCAAAACATGTGCACCTTTGCAACTTTGGTTTTACTTTTCCTGTAAAGACTAAATTAAAAAGGCTTTTGGGTGTGATAGCATCAACCTGCCAGGTATCCTGTATGTCTTTGGTGCACCTTCTCTGACCTAAAGTCTCATGATAATTTAAACCCTTTTATCTATCTATGCTACCGTTGTATATAGTGTATTATCTTACTTATTTTTCATTGTTTGTGCTTATTGTATTTTTTGTATTTCCTTCTGATATCTGAACCTGAGCTGAGGTAATGCAAAAATTTCCCCGTCGTGGGATCAATAAAGTCTTATCTTATCTTATCTTATCTTATCTTATCTATCTATAAGATTCTGCCAAATAGGTGCTTCCAAGGAGCCATACATTCTTGTCATGTAATCCACTTATTTTCCACTCATTTTCAGTCATGTACTTTTTCCTGTCCATATTCAGAGGAAATCTGTTTGTTAAACCACTTAACACTCACTTATAAATCATTCAAGGATAAAAACAGCATCTAACTCAATGGATGAACTAGTGTTGTTTCTAAAGATATCAGACAACTTAGCATAGAACCAATTTTAAATTGTATCTTTAGACACTTTATTGCTAGCAGCCTGTTGCAAATGCTAAAATTAACATTGTTTAAAATACCTGAAATAGCACTTTTACACCAACAAGGTGCTAGTGGAAACACTTGACATATCGCTACATAAACCTCAAAGAAATTGAGGAAACTGCACAAGTAGAGGATAAAAGAAGTACCAGGTCTACAAAACTGTCTACAGCAGATGAACAGTATCTAAAATTCATTTCCATAAGAAATAAGAAAAAAATCCTGCAGAATGGTTATTCTTAAGGAAGGAAAATGGGAAACAACCAGCCTAAAAATTAGCGGTAACAGGTCTCATGGAGTGATGAATCCAAGTTTGAAAAGTCTGATTCAAATAATCATTAATATTTCCAGAGGAGGACAGGAGAGCTGTACAATAGTGACTGCCTACAGCCATCTGTAAAACACGGTAGAGGCTCTGTCATGGTTTGGGCTGCACTTAAACCTGTGGTGTTTTACATCTTGTCAAAATTGGTGGAATTATAAATGTAGAAAAATGCCATTATATCTTTCATCCAGCATCCAGTAGAGCTTCCTTTTCAGCATGACAGTGATCCTAAACACTGTCAATGCAGTAAAAGCATACCTGGCTAGAAAAACACACAACAGAACCCTATAAGTCATGGACTGACCTCCCCAGAGGCCTGCATTACTGAAGCAGTCTGGGATCATCTTGACAGAGAACAGAACAAAAGGCAGGCAACATCCAAAGAAGAGCTTTAAATGTATTTCAGGAAGCCGGGAGAACTACGTTTGAAGACTACTTAAAGAAATTACAAAAAGGCTTGTCAGGCTCTATTGAATAATAAAAGTGGTCATACCAAATATTGACTCTTGAGCTCATACAAACTCTGTTTTTGCCTTATCAAGCCTATTGTATTCCCATATATGTTTGCGTGTTTAAATGAATTGCTGCATGTATTTATTATTTGATATTATTGATTAAATGAGGGGGCACTTAAGACTTTGCAGAACATTTTGTATTAATTTCCTACATTATTACATGTCTGAGAAAAAGACCATGCAACAATTTCTACAATGCGTTTATTTATTATAAACTACTACTTCCAGGCATTAATACAACTTTATCAATCTATTTGGTTTAATATCTTTTTGCATGCATTTGGGGATTCCCTAGATAGATAAATAAATAGTCTAATCTAATTCGTTTCCTTCATTTGTTTTGTGGATTTAAAGGAATGAAGCAGGTTTACACCATATTTCAGTGTCATCACATCACATAAACGTGGAGCGTAAGTGATGATCCTCAGAAGCCAGAATGACTAGAAGGAGAGCACAAAACAAACTTGGAGCCAGCTTGAATTTCAGCACTAATTGAATCTTGGAAGAGACAAACACTTCCACATCAGACGCCCTCTTCAGAGACGTCTGCTTGCTTGTGAACTCTGCAGCAGAGTTTGGGTAGACAGAATCCTATTGACCCTTGGAGGGTGGGGGTTGGGGGTCTTGGCCCACTTTGGCATGCTCACCCCTCCCCCACCCCATGTCCTCCTGCCCCCTCACCCCCCTTTTCTCCTATAGCTCATCTGTCTTCCCCTTTCGGCGCGCTAGTTCATTCTAGCAATCCATTTTTAGGCGCTTTGTAAACCACAAGTGATCCAGCCAAACCAACTAACAGATGTGGACAAAACATCCTATTCCTGCCTGTGCCTGGGTTTCCCCCTGCTTGTGCTGCTGTTGGCTCTGGATGAGCCTGAACATGACTAACACACATACACACACGCCACTCACATCCTCCCTCTCATCCCCCAAAGAAGAGATGAAGGGGGCGAAAAAAAAGGACGGGAAGAGGAAAAGTGTGGGATCATTTGAAAGGCGAGGTGGGCGGAGAATATATGTGTGGGTGTGTTTCTGCGAGGGGGCGGATGGAGGTTAGTGGGCGGAGGGTCGGGGGCCCGATTGATTCAGTCCGCTCATGAGTAGTATCTGACTCACACAAACAGACGGAAGTAGTGCGTGCTGCTTGTTTAGTGAACACAGCACTGTATTTATGTGATACTCCTATATGGAGATCATAATAGGAGTTCTTGCACTACCTTATTTCACCTCCTTAAGTCGGTCACTGACTCAGCGCTCCACTTTCGCTTTCAAATGGTTTCATTTCCACATCCTGAGATTTTTGGACACGGGTGGATCAGTCATACTGTGACTCAAACGTTTGACATTTTTTTAATGCCATATTTGAAACTTCCTTTGGCAGCCTCGGCACGTTTATAAGTCACTTTTTTATGCGTTATATTTATTTTTTATTTGTCATTCCACGGGAATCAACAGCTTGGAAAAAACCTGCAAATCCGCCCGGTTTTTCTTTATAAAGTTCCTGAAGTCGGTTGACTCACACCCAGTCCACCTAATCAGAGCATATAAATGCATACTATACCTAAAGCGGAGCATCCAAAACACTTAAAGCAAGCATTAACTGGGTTTTATTATTTAAAAAAAAATTGTATTCAGCCCTGAAGGCATTTTTTAAAACAAAATCTCCCGGTGCCAGAGTGAGGCAAGAGGACAGGGTCAGCTTCAGAGCAGCACCCTGACAGCGACCAGCAGTTATGCTCTGACGGATTTTTTAAAAACATAATAATAAGGTAAGTGCTTTTAAATCTGGACTATACCTGCACCACCCTTCCATAGTTCGTTAGAGTCCCCTCATATAAAAGGCATGAGTATTTTTGAGCGTCTGCAATATGAGTCACCAATATATGTCGCCAACAGGGGGCAGATTTTTTTTTTGGTTTACAAACTGAGGCAGCAGCGTGTGACATCTTTGAGAACTGACACCATCTTGTGGTGATACTTATACATTAAGTACGCTTTTATGGTCAATATTAAAACATTTTTTTTATTTAAAATGTCTCTCACTCTGTAAGATAAAAATTTTATTAGAAAATGCCCACCCCCCCTACTCCCCTTCACCTTTTTCCACAACTACCCACCATGAAGGAGAGTGTTGCTGTGTTGTTAATACACCCCAAGACTTCTCAGTGATAAAACACTCCTCTGCTCTTCATGACAAGTCCCCTGGTAGCCGAGCACGTTAGTGAGCATGTCCAGCAGGGGGTAGTCTTACCCTGAAAAATACTTAAGCCTTGACTTCACTGATTCCTCTCCTGAATACGATGTGTAGCAGGTTTGTTGCCATTAAGGAATTAACAAGATGCAGCAAACCTGCATCTGTCTGGAAGTTATTCTGACAATATGTTCCCTAGATAGTCCTCCACATCAGCAGCTGCAGACATTTGCAGAAAACTGAAGGGGCTGGGAATATCAAAGCAGTTTTGCAGGTTGCTCCCATTTCTTCATTAAGTTTTGTGAAATAATAAATCCACGGTTTGGATTGTGGTTCAAAGCCTGCCCTCTAGACATAACAATCAGGTGCAGCAGAATGAGGTTACTGCTTAATTCAGCTGACCCTCATCAGGTTTAAATTCAACTAGAGTAGAGAAGGCAAAGGAGGTCTGTCACTCTGACAGATGAGCATATGTTCAGAGAGGTTGGGAGGAGTAATAGATGAGAGTCACCTTGGTGATGGTGCATCTGGATTTTCAGAATTCACGCTACCCCTCTCTGTCTTACCTGATTGATCAAAAGGGAAAAGGGCCCGCCTGCCCATTTTCGGGCCTGTCACATCCCTGCATGGTAGCTGCAGTCCCCAGAGAAAGCATCTGGCTCGGGCTACATCTTTGCTGGTTACTTATAGAAGCGATCTGTGCCGAGTTTTATAGCCGTTTTTAAAATTTTTTTAAATTTCCACAGGGAAAAGAGAGCAGATTCTCTTGGCAGAGTACTGATGTGATGACCGCAACAACAAATAAGCGCCAAGCTTTACAGTCGAGGATAAAAGGTTTACAAACTCCTCTGTAAAACAGGTGGTAGGCTCAGCTGCAGAGCTGAGTCACTTTAACATTTGTCTTATTGATTGCTTTTTGACTGACATTCCCACAGCAGGTAAATTAGAACGCGGGTATTTTTTCTGTCAAGTAGATTAAACAGAATTAGTATGTGCAAACACTGGCCAGACAGTGACATTTTAAAAATATCACACAATGCATCTAGAGGAAAGGAATTTGTTAGACTTTTCTTGTTTTCTACACAGTCTACACACTATAATTACATTAAGATTGGTAGCCCAGATATTACTTTTTTCCCATTTTAATACCTTAAAAGAAACAAAAAACAAAAAATTGAGGCAGCAGTGAGATAAACTCCAAAAACTCAGATACTACACTTTCCATCATTCACTAATGAAAGCATTAGAGCTGTTTCCCCCCCCAGTACCACAGAATAAAACTCTAAAATGAAATCAAATTTCATGTATAAAAAAAGCCCTCCTTTAAATATCACCCCTGTAACAATGTTGAACTCTCTGTGAAGAGTTAAAAAAAAACGAATAAATGTCAGTGTAGCATTTTTTGACATTAACTTGACGCCTACAAGCCCCGCAGACCAGTTACTAACACTGGTCAGTAATTCCATTGTGTTGGTGGCGGCTCACCAACCCTCGAGCTTCTAGCCTCAAGCATAAATAAGAAGAAGGCTACAGAGGTCTGGTAAACTCACATCTTTCTAAAGCCGCACATTCTAACTTTAGCTTTCAGTCTGAACTGTGATCCTCTGGAGCTCCCACAAAAGGCAAACATTTTCACATACTCAGTAATAGTCACCCCAAACCTGTAAATAGACTTTGATGTCTTAAATACACCTTTAACTATACGATGCATTCATTTGGTAAATAACACATCAGTTTCTTTGTTCTTGCTCTGTCTAGACAGGTTAGAAAAAAGACGGGCTAGGTAAGCCGATTGTGCCTGGAGCCTGCAATCCAGCTGTTGTAGCTGGGAAGTCCCATAGTGGTGTCTGGAGTAATATCAGTTGACAGATCCCCCCACTGACACCAGGATGTCCGTCTATGGCCCTGACCACATCACAGTGTTCAGTATCCTGTGTAAGCAGGTGTCAGATTGCCGCCTATTGATGAATGATTAGAGTTGCTGAAGATGGACTGTGGTGCTGCCACCCGCAGGGGTCTAGGCGAGACGGATGGGTCCATTTGTAATGCAGAGGGGGCCCCACAGCTGCATTAACTATTAAAGTGTGGTTATCTCAGGGTAATGGTACGCCAACAGCACTGAAACAAACTATAGCGAGAGAAAGTATAATTCTAATGTTGATATATGGGCCCTCGCTTCTGTATTATGTGCTCCATTCTCTAGTCTGCAGCTTAGATTGGGACGATATGAATGAAACAGCAATAGCCTGTCATTTAATGAACGTCTGGTTAACACACGCTTGATACCATAAGAAAAGTAATCGTATACTAAATGTTCATCTTAGGTAATGTTCAAACTTTAAATTCTAAATTGGGTTAAAATAAATTTAATCCACACTGTTTTCGGCATTTATTAATCGACTTGTAAGGACAGCTTTGTCTTAGCCACACACTTACTTTGCCCTGTGACATTAAAGGACCTCAGACAAAATAGTGTAAAACAACCTTATAGCACAGTTGCTTGGCATCACAACAAGCCTGAAATGATATAGTTACCACCGGTCTGCCACACAGCACGGCCAGTAAATGAAAGAAAGACCCATGAAGTAGAGAGGCCAAATGACTTCACCTTTAGCTGCCTCTGGTGTTTGTCTTTACTTGTAAACAGGCACTGTGAGGAAGTTCACTTGTTAAACTTTCTACAGATGGTCAATATCTTTATCTGTTTCCTGCTCCAGCTGGTAGAAGTCTTGAATAGCAGTAAAGAGGGAGAAATTGATTCCACTGTACCTTTCCTCCTCTCATTTTGTCACCCTGAAGTCCATCTTGTAAATGTGCCCTCAGAGTCGATTGGCCTGAGGGATGGAGGAGCACTGGGAGTAGCCGGGTAAAGGAGTGAGCCATCTATCCTTGGTACCAAGAAGGGGGAGGAGGGGACATGGTGTCGTTCCACCTGCCTGCTGAATAAATCATCGCTTAGGCCATTCTGCAGCTGCAGTCCAATTAACCAAAGGGGACCCTGTGAATGCAGTTAGGTGGTATGATTAATTACACAGTACTGACAATACATACCATAGTTCACAATATCCCAAAGGGCAAACACCGAAGATGGCTTTACTTTGCAGATTTTAGCATGCCTTTGAAGTATTGCTCCCTTTGGATGTACACTAACATTATTGGAAGTTTTTTATCATACCTACAGTAACTAATTATGCCTCTATCCAGTACCTTCGAAAGAGGAAACAAACAGGCAAGTACATGTACACATTCATAAAACTGAAGCCACTCCAGTAATCTTAAACCAGCTTCAAAGCCAAGCAAACAAGCAAACAAACATTTTTTACCTCTTAGAAGTCATGTCTTTCTGGCATACTAATTTAAGGTGCCATTAGTTCCTTTTATATGGTTCATGACATAGCTCCAGTTCTTACTACTTCAGCTCATTTAAATGGTGCCTTTAATTTAACACAAAAAGTCAAAGAAGAAGGTGGAAGAGAAAGGTTAATGGGACTGACACAAAGGGCAGACAGCAGAAGAAGTCTAGCCTTAAGTGTCACATCCTGCTTGCATCACAGTCCATACAAGGAACCAATTAGGCCTGGTCAGTAATTAAGAGAAGTCCAGTAGCATGGCTCTGGTCTTAGCTTTCTGGAGGATTAAAGCCTTCTCCAAGACAACTGCTGGTAATGGCCTCCATCCTTCTATCAATGATCTGCTCACACACTGACGTTTGACTGCTGCCACATCAAACAGAAAGGTCACAGAGGATGTAACAAATGAAAACAGAGGAAAGACGAGACAAGGACGTAATTGCAGGAGACTTTGGTCAATGGGAGAAAGACCGCTCAGCCATTGTTTACTTTTAACAAAGCTAATGTTGCAGCACAAGCACTCACCATCCCGCTCTTTCTATTTCCAGCGTGCGTGGCTTGTTTCAGCAGAGGAAAAGAAAGAAGTTAAACATGGACTTGACATTTACAGCCAACGTCTGTTTAAAGGTTACATTCAGTTTCAAAATGAAAACTTATGCAAGATCTCTGCTTACTGCGTATATTAGAAATGTGGCATTTGTATGTGGGTTTGAATAAGTTCTGTTATTGAATAAATAGCTTAGTATTTTATTTTAACAGTGGATCAAACTATCTTAAAGCTGTCATTAGTGATGACAAACTGGCAACTACACCACACCTTAGCTTCTTTTAGCCCATTCTTTTTAAAATGCAGTTCTTCAGTTCATTCTCACCACTCTCATCGAAAACATTTCCAACATCAACATGTGGCTGCTCCCAGCAGCCCAGTATTCAGCAGCTAAAGTTCAGTTGGAGGAGCTGTACACCACCATAGTGGATTTTATATCAAGCAATAGAGATGTAATTCAAGTTCAGACCTTTAGTTGAGGTTTTTAATACCTCAATGACTGCCTGAAGACTGGAACCCATGGCCATAGCATTTGGTGAATGCTATGTTTTCCTACCTTGAGATGCTCTGTTGGGCTTTTACTGCAGCCACCTTCAGTTGCTGCTTGTTTGTAAGTCTTCCTGCTTCTTTTTTGTCTTCAGTAACTAAATGCATGCTGTACTGAACTGCGATCAGTGTTGAATATAACCTTACAGAATGGTGCAGACTCTTTTATTTTCTGGTATAGTCTGATGTGACCTTCTTGTTCTTGAGTGTAACCAGTAATTTGCACCTTGCTGAAAATTCTCTACATTTACATTCATGAAGGCAGCTCTTGATAGTAGAGTTTGCCAAGAATAGGCCTACGTCCTTACTGAGGAGTTACTGAGCTGGTTAGTTTATTCCTTCCATCTAAGAATGTACCAGACTGCAGATTTGGCTGCTGTTAAGGTTTTTTGTTTTGTTTTTAACTTTACTTTTTCTGTTTATTTTTATTTTATTTTTTCAGTTTAATGATGACCTCCCTCACATACTTCAACATCTCTTAAGACCTCATACTTACAGTTCCAGTGAAAACAAATCACTGTTCAGGACTTGGAATTAAGGGCATACCTTTTTCTGCTTAATTTACCATGGAATAATTAGAAAAGTAGCATCACCTGGCTTTAAAATCATTTATCAGTCAATTGTCCAATTAGTTTTGAGCCTGTTAAATTGGGAGCTATGTATAAAAATGACTGTAATTCCTGAACCGGTAATGTAAGACTTTTATTAAAGCATCTGAATTAAAGCTGAAAATATGCACTTTGTGGTGGCGAATAGAGGCCAAAACTACCAAACTGTGTCATTGCCCAAAAACGTGTGGATGTAACTGCACAAAATAGTGGCAGCAAATACTCTTTAGACACTAGTAGTTCTTTTAAGGATCTAGAGAAACCCAAACAATGTATTTATTTAAAAAGTATATTAAGTGAGCACTTGGATAAAAGAACTGTCTGCTGGCTATCTCAATTTTTAACTTGTTGTAGATGATTTTTTGTAAATGGTAAGAAACTCTGTTCAGTGTTTAAAGAAAAGTGAGTATATTGGGCAGCTAAAAGCCAGCTACACTGAAACATGTCATGAATGCACAAATGAAATCTGCTGTGAATACATATTAACTGGATGGTGCTGAAGCTGGATTTATTTTGTAGTGTTTGCTTTTATTGCCGAAGACAAGCTGGAGAACACTGTAATGTATCCCAGCTTATATTTCCACCACACAAAAGAACAGATGCACTAATTAGTGTTTGAAATCACACACTTGCCTGAAAAACAAACAGACACACACACAGTCCATCAGTAAATTTATCAAAAATATCAAGGCTTATGTTGATCTGGGAGTCTTATAAAGCATTTTATGGAAAAATAAAAGGGGCTTAACTAATTAATTCATTTTTAAATGCGACCAAATTGTAAACAAATAGATACGTCAACATTCAAGTCTTTTACTGATTAATTTTTAATGAACAACATCACAATTACAACATCACAATCACCTTTGCCTTAATATTCTAAAATAATTATATACATTTTTTTGTCTTTTATATTCTGTATTTAAGAAATATTTTCATGTGTAAATATCTTACAGGTGTACCTCTTTGGTCTCACACAGTTTGAAGATTTATTTCCAGTATACAAACACATTTCTAGCAGTTTTAATCCTCACAGAAGCTGCTGAGGTAAGAACACAAACTGAGTTATCCTCAACGCTGCAACAGTAAAGGCGGTTTAGTTTTGATGGAGTGGTGAGGAAAATCAGTTGCAAAAGCAATTAAGATAAGCTGGAATGCTCACTGTACTTTTTGAGTGTTCAAATCAAGCCATAACTCCATTTAATGTTTTTCTTTGTGACCACGAGGGTCCGTCTTTGCACATTTACGGGATACTCCATGCAAATGCTACTGCACTTAAATTTGCATTCCGACAGCAGCTAAATCTTCGAGTATTTTGCTAATATAACCTCAAAGGCTTTTTTCTCTCTTCTCTAGCTGGCTATCGATAATCCTGTTGAATAAACATCATTTCCACGTGTAAATATTTTTGTGTCTTCATCTTAACAATTTCTCTCCCACACGATATAGGTTCATCTGCAATAAAATGCATTGTACTCGTGCTCTGACTGCAGCTGCTTCTGGGGATTAAAACCAAACATGACTTATCCTGCACACTGTGATTGTAAAGGCTGTTGTGTGGCTTTTTCCAGATAGCGTGTCTCAACGTATAACAATGACTCTTGGCTGCAGCTGCAAACATTTCTCTGAATTGGATTACATTCTCACAATACATGGTAGGCCACATTCTCATCCTAGATAAACTGTGGCAATGGATAGAGGAGGGGATGGAAAAGCACATCTCCGAGGGCAGAAGTAATTCATTTTAGCATAAAATGGAAAGTTCAGAAACTCCCCCTTTATGATTTTATGTTAAAAACAGAGTATAGAATGAATTAATTAAAGAACTAGTTTGATATTTACCACCTATGGCAGTGTGGATGGTATTTTTTTCACCTAGTGTGTGTGGGTAGGTGTGTGTGTATGTAGTCATGGTAAGTGACAATGGTGAATTTGACTTCTTTGGCTGGTGCTTATGTGTGTGTCTGTCTATAGACTGACACAAGATGGTGTTTAGTTTAAGATTGAGATGTTTGCATTCTTGTCAGTGTCAAATCTGGCACGTCTCAACCAATTCTGCCAAGAAGACTGGTCAAATAAGAAAAATGGTCAAATATTCAGCCAGAATTATGCCAGAAGCTTGGTAATGGCTACCAAAAGCATCTGAGGCACGACTTGTTAAGAGGCATTTAACCAAATATTAGTGAGTGTGTATGGATATATTTGAACCTGTGTGTATACTTGTGACCCTGTGTGGATTAGAGAAAATCTAAAATAAATTCAAACTTTCGCTATCACACTTGGATGATCGCAAAAAACAAGACAGTAAGCTGTAGAGATTCTTGTAGGTATATTTTGTTACTTTCAGAAAGAGCTGGACTAATGGTTTGCCTCTCTTTCTCATCTTTACACAAAAATAGACTAACTAGTTGCAGCTCCATATATAATACTTATAAAGCCGAGCCAAAGGTCACCTCTTTGGTTTTAGAAGAAAACAGGAAGCAAAAATATTGCACACTTCCTCCAAAAAAATCTTTTGAAGCCTTCTAAATTTGGGACTCTCTGAGCTCCTGCACTGATATATCATTGAAAGTATTCAAACGGACTGAGTGCAATGAGTCAAATAAATGGTCAGAGTTTGGTTGTAGTGTCCAATCTGTCAGACTGGGTATAAGAAGTTTTGGGAAATGTCAGAGAGTGCCATCAATGTCTTTACAGCAGCAGTGTTAATAGCAGTGTGACAAAGCACACTACAACAAACATGTTTTAGTTACAGCGTTGGCATTTTGCAGATCTTGAAAACCCCCCAAAGAGGAGAAGAAACTGAAGCCAGTAGTAACCAGGGAAAACAGGGCAAACACAAACTGAGCATAGCATTAGTTCTGGCAGGCCACAGAGACAATCTAAACCAGCAATCCCTTAACGGCAGTCCACATCAGCTGATGCCTTAGCTGATTCTCTTTTGTGCATCCTTTTGGCATGCTATCTAATCTACTTTACCCTGCATACACTTACAACCCACCTCCAACTCAGCTCCTCCACCTCATGCCAGTCATGCTCACTTAATTAGTGTCACGTTAGTTGTCACTGATGCCTGCTCTGAACTGTGAGTGGGTCTTGCTGCTTCTCAGCCTCCTTTTAGGGTTTTCATATTTGAACATGGAAAGGTGGGGGGTGTCCCAGAACAGAGCCATGATAGTATAATAAGCCTATAATTTTTTTATTTTTTTTTTAACTAAAGTGGTCCTATCAGAGATGCAGATGTTGTAAGTGCATTATAAATAAATTCATTCATTTATCCACTTATTTACTTTTAGCAGTGGTGTTATGGTAGTTTGCCATTCTTTGACATGTTTTATTAGTTTATTTTGTAAGCATAGTCTTTTTTCTTTTGGTCATATATTTCTGATTGCAAATAAAAAAATAAAAAAATAAATAAATAATAAACAAATTAGCTGAGGCCAGTTTTTAGTCACCAAAATTCTAAATTAGGCATTGCACTACCCTGTTTTTGAAGACCAGAATTTATGACAGATGTGACACCTGTGAGAAAAAAGAAAAACAATTTTTACAAATATATTTCGGATTGCCTTAATGTAAAGTCCAGGTTATTATATTTCAATTACTGAGGTACACAATGATTTTTCTCACCAGCAGGTGGCAGAATAAACTGACAAGCAGTTAAAATGACAAGGAAATTAAGGGGCATCTGCTTATTCATGAAGTGCTCCCAGCTTTTAAGCCTGAAGAAATAACATGATGTTTTTTTGTTATTCTAAAACACTAATGCCACTGCAGACTGGATAGTCTTTTTTTTCCCCCCTAGTCATATTCTCACACATTAAAAACTTTTTCCCTAGTGTTCATCACAAACTCTTTCAGTGTTCGATGGGCATCTGACTATTGTTTCAAGGCAAACCTGGCAAACTGCAAAACTGATCCTTTCAGTGCTGTTTTCTGCCAGCTCTACATATCAGTCATGGCCATGTACACCTGAAATCAGCTGTCACGGTGAGACTTTATTACTGGGAAGGCTGAACTGCTTTCTGCACATAAATTATTACTGAATTTTGTTTATACTACATAAAAATGCAATAATAACAGAAAGTGTCAGTAGTTAATGCTGAAGCAATAAACAATATAAAAATCTCTGTGGCAGAAGGAAGTACAGAAACTGACAAACACATGAGCCAGTAGTAATATAAGTATGCATCAAAGAAAACAGGGGTTTACATGCTGTTAAGCAATGCTCGACGCTGTGAAGTGCACCTACAGGTACATTTACATCAGTGGAAAACTGTGGTGTTGCGAGCCATTACAATGGGCCAGACAGATCTATGGCCTTATGCCCAGAACTCTGCTACTCAGAGTCCCAAGGCTCAAACTGAAACTCCCAGTCTAGCTGCTAATGTAACCTCCATCCCCTCTTCCCACAGTACGCATGACTGAAGGTGTGTGTGAGTGAGTTAGAGGCGAAGGTACAGAAAAACTGCAAAACAATCAGTCGCTGTTCTAATGTTTCATAGCCGTGGCATCTCATTAATTGACTGTTGATGTTTTGGTTATGTAACGTATCGCACATTCCTGATCCATCTGTGACTACAGTAAAGTGCAGTCACAGATGGATACTTTCATCTGCTGGTAGCACAGCGTTGCTCAACCACCATGTGTGTTTACAGTGTGAGTAATTGGATTTAAGGTTTTTGCTGTCTTAAATGTGTAATTTCCACCCTTCTCTGCTTTGACAATATGTGTAAAAACATGTCTAAAGATAATAAAGAAGATCACTGATTAAATAAACTGGGACAACCAACAATGATGATCACTGACAATTTATCTGAAATGGTATGTTTTGACTCATTATGAGGTTGTGCGACCTGTTTCAGGTTTTCATCTGTCAGGCTCTCTCTCTCTCCTAGAACCATGAAATGCTATGAATTTTTTCAAGAAGCTTAAAATGCTCTGTTTGTTGTGCTATGCCGAGTTGCAGCTCTCTCTGTGCTTTCATTAGAAGACTTGCTGGCCTTTCCTTTAGCCTGCACTGAATCACAACTCTGGCAGGACATAGATAGTTGCAAATATGAGCAGGAATACCAAATAACATATACCAGCACCCGTCATCTGCTAAGTAAGCGTTTCATCCCACTGTGAGCAAAACCGAGCCCAGTAATTACCAGTCTTTTTCTAAAGGTATGCAATTCATTATGATTTACTTCGTATTTGGCTTTTAAGCCCAGGTGTGATTCTGCTTTTACTCAGACTGAATCACTCTCTGAATCCCAAAGTCTGTCACTGGAGTACGAGAGCAGAGCTAATCAAATCCTGGTGCCCACCCAATTGAGATGGATCACAGTTAGGGGAGAACAGAATAATTCATGGACCCCCAAGCTCAAGTGACTGGCCAAGGTGAAAATCAGTAGACTTTTATTGCAACCATGATTATTTATTAATGCTTGGCCTTCATCAATTCAATAATTAAGACTATGCAGCACTATAGTTAGTTTTACATTTTACACTTCAAAATTTATAAAACTTCTGCGAACACTGTTATGCCTTCCAGACTTAGTGTGTCATTGTGTTAGACACTATTTTTCAAAGTGAGAATGCTCTTATGGGGAAAAAATGCATTTAGTCTATAACTGTTGTAGTCAAGAGGTGAGAAAGATCTATAGCTGGAGCTCAAATGTAACAGCTTACAAAAAAAAACAAAAAATCCCTGTGCATTTCTTCCTACCAGTATTTTATAACTGTCTTATAACTCTGGGTTCTCTGTGTTCCTCTCAGAGTCTAAAGACATGCAAGTTAGGCTAGCTGGTGATTCTAAACTGACTGTAGGTGTGAATGTGAGCGTGAATGGTTGCCTGTCTCTCTGTGTTAGGTCTGTGATACAGCAGTGACCTATCCAGGGTGTGCGCTTCCTCTGGCCCTATGACAGCAGAGACAGTAGATAAAAAAAAAAAGTGGGAAAAAAAAAAATGGATGGATGGAGGGTGAAGCATCAATATAGCCACCAATAATGACTTTAGGTAAGTTTGATGCCATTCTCTAATAAACCACACCTAAGAAGGAGCTTATAACATGCAGTTGATGGGTCCTTTCATAGACTAACTATTTGATTCAGTCAGTGATAAAAAAACAAAAAAAATAAAACCTTTGGATTTCCAGGCTGTGCAGAATCTTCCACCAGTCTGCTGCTTTTTTTGTTCAGCTTGCTCTTCAATATATTATGAAGAACTCTCAAATGCTTCTTCACAGGGCCGCATGACATCTAAACTAAAATCCATTTATAGATTTTCTAACTTCAATGGTTACGACTGCTTTAATGGTTTTAGTGTCCTTAACGGCCTACTCATTTATCGAGATGCTTAGGCCAAGGACAAATGAAAGTCAAAAGCTTTATTGTTCTTAAATTATGTTAAAATTGTAATAAAAAACCCACATTTACTTGACAATCTATTTTGGTCAATAAAAGACTAACGAAGTGCAATAATCCTGACAGGTGCTTTGATTGTTTCTACTCAGATCAGCTCATGCAAAGAGTTCGTATAGGTGTACGACTGCTGTTAATCATTATTTTGAAAGAAAAAAAGTTAAGTTATATACCGGCAGATTCTTCATCAATTATTCAATTGTTTAGTAAAATAGTAGAAAGTTGTGATCAATGCTGGTTGTATTTTTACAGACCCTCAGGCAATGTCTTCCCATTACTCGCTTCCCAAAACTAATAGAGCAACACTTGAAAACTCGCAATGATATAAAACATAATAAAGCAGAATAAAGTCCTCCGATGTGAAAAGTTTAAAGCACAAATTCATTGTCTACCTTTGACAACAGCTGTTTGACACTTCATGTGAAGATGAAACTCTGTAAAAGGTGAAATGCTGACTGTTGTTTCATCATATAAAGTTAAAAAGTTATAAATACAGTTAAAGAACAAGAAATAAGAAAGGTTTCACTGTAATTTAAGGCTTTAATAATGGCCCACAGCTTCCCTTCTATTACATGTCTTCAGTTATGTTATTTAATTATTAAGCTAAAGAGTTCTTAGACTAATCTATCAAGCCTGCATATGTGAATATTAACAAGTAGTTCACAAATGGATTTTAGGGCTAATGACTGAAAAGTCCATTAAATGAATGGGAACAATCAGCCACCCAGTGCATTGCTGAGAATGTTAGTAAGTCATTTAGTAGCCAAAATAAATGATCAATTATTAATAAATTGTTGAATAACTAGCCTCATATAGGTTCACACTTATTATCAGCCTTTCTGTACATTTCGGTATGGACCAAAAAGAATTCAGACCAGCTGACCATTTCAAGATTTAAAAGAGGATTTTCCTCATTAATTCATTATTGAACATTAAGCTTAACTTACACGTGGATATTTACTCGTGGAAAGCGGGCAAATCATGTTTTCAAGCTCACGACCCCTAAAAAGGATAACTCTAAATACTACTGAACCAAAATTAAAGTCCAGTTTGTGACTGAAGCAGCTCGATCGGCTCGGTTCTTTCATTAATGAGAGAGAGAACGGTGCAGCTGATTAGACTGATGAATCAATAACTGCACGGTAATGACAAAACATATAAAGAAAAGCGATTCCAACAAGCAAAAGGATCCTATCCTACCCAGGGGAGGATCCGAGGTAATCACTGAACATAAAAGTCCAGAGCAAGGCGTGTGAGTACGCAAGATTGCGTGCTTGTGCGCGTAGTGGGATGGCAGCATTAAAAAAAATGGAGACTATGATTAAAAACTTTAGAGATTCCTCAAGTGCTCAAAAAGACAAACGAACAGCGCCAAAGAGCGACGGCAGTGGAGCTTAATATGCGCTAGTCGGCGCCTTAAGAATGAAATTTAATGCCTGCTTGTTGCATGTGAATTCAGGCAACAGTGCACTCAGAGAAAGACGGAGTGACTTAAAGCTGGAAGGGAGCCCACCCTGCACAGGTTTGCTTAACGCGGTGTATCCACGAGCAACAATCATGTCCACAGAGAGTCTGAAATGGCGATAACGCACACAAATATGCTTCCACAGCTGCAAGCATATTTTTGTTGTGTGTTTGTGTGTGTGTGCGCGCGAGGATGATATGCGTCACTGCCTTACAGTAAATAATCTCACCCTAGCAGACGCCAGCAGCAGGGAGAGCCAGCGGGGCTTCCAGTGAGGAAAGTGTGATGCAAATACACGAGAGCCCAGTTACAGTTTTACGCCTAAATCTTTGCAACAGGAGACTGACAGCAGGGAAGGAGACGGATCTTTTTAAATCACCTGCTCATGCATCATCCAGGTGCATTTGAGAAACGGCACAACTCTTGACATAAGTTGTCAGCTGCTTAAATCGAGCGCACAAGGACTCTTTTCAACCTGAAATCCTCCTCTCCTTTTCTGTGCTCCAATTAAGTGTCCACCTCGGGGGTTTGACTTATTGATCCGTTTTTCTTTAAATGCAGCTGATTTCAGTTCAGTTGATCAACCAACGGTTTCACTCACTCAGTCCCTGTCCCTCCCCCACCACTCCCCCCCTTGTCGCTTTCTGCGTTGCCAATAGTGTCAGTGCTTGACAACGTTTTGTTGAAGCGCTTAAAAAAAAGATAGAGGAGAGATAATTTTCAGTCGTGCGCGGTGGGAGGGAAGATTTGTGCAGTCAAACAGAAGAAGCAATAGACGAAGAGGAGAAAAAAAAGTAGGAAATCTCTGCAACCTCTGGAGTCTCATTCAGCACCGCTCGCTCCTGGACAGCGTCTGAGCGGCGGAGTTGATCGAGAAACAGGGGATTTGTTCAAACATCCAGTCTGGGAGTAACACTGCATTTAAACGGGGCGCTTAATTTTCTTCACGACTTACAATCCGCATTGGCATGTTCACTTCCCACACCTGTCATCCTCTTCTTTTGAATTGAATCTGTGCGGCAAGCAGCGTTTCAACAGCGACGGAGTCCAGAACTGACTGGAGCTGGTGCCGCCAAACAAAAGACGCTGGAAGAAAAAGAAAGAAACCTGGACGGCATCAGAGCTCGCAGAAGTTCTTCTCCTCCACTTTGGGCTCACTTGTATCAGGAAGATTTAAAGGTAACGAGTATTCTTTTCTTTTACACTCTTATACTGGCGTCAGCGAGCTTTAGGAGTGGTATGACAGCTAAGCATCCCAGAGTTACGCAGCTGTGTTGTGGTTTCTGCCTGTCAGAGTATGCTGCACAAACAGTCTAACCTATTAAGCTACTTAATTGGCATCTTGGTGTGCTTTGGAAGCATTAGTCCATTATATTAAGAAAACACACCAACAATTAAGGCAGTCGTATCTTGTTTCATTGCCTTTTGACTAAACCCAATATCAAATAGTGACTTTACAGATCTTCTGGTGTGTATGCGTGCATTGCAAGATTTAGTCCTGTTTTGGGGAGGCAGTGGTCTTTGTCTGGTCACATACTCAACAGATGAATCACATTTGCTGAAAGGCTTTTGAAGGAAGAACGAAGCTGGTGGTAGTCGTGGAGCTGATGGGAGTGGGGGGCTGGCAGTACAATGAAGCCCTTCATCAGCTGTATCTATAGGAGCTCCCGCTGCAAACCCCTTTCTCTTTTCCGCTCCACTTGGCTAAATCCTTGCAGAAGCAAATCGGCGAAGTCTATAGGAGTAACCAACGAACACACACGGTAATCTTAAAGTAATGTATTCATTTAAGATAGATATGAAGATGCTACTAATAAGAAATCTGCGCGCTTTTACAGGGTTGTTTGGAAGAATAGGTGGCAATCCATCTTTGCATTTAATTATTTTCAAGTGAGACTTGACGCCCTGGTGGGTGATGGTGACGCCTCTCTGATAGGCTAATGCACCTCTGTTGGAGAATGCACTGATTAGAGCTCACGTTTCTGCTACTCGCAGGTTATACATGATGGTTGTTTCATTATGTCGAAACAAAGTATACATTGATTTCTTGAAGATTTTCTTCAATTCAAGTGATAAGAAGTGCAATTTCCCTCTATATTTATAAAGAAATAAGAAAAAATCTGCTTAATTAAACACTGTTCTGATATGAAGGGTATTATTTTATCATTTTTTGTTCCACACAGAGGTTTTAATGGATGTGCTCTGTTTCCACTTTCTTTTTAATTTTTGATGACAGTCTGGCTTTTGCAGGTTTGTTAGGTTCCACTCTAAATCTCTCCAGAGCCTAACCTCCTCATCTATTTCAAATGCCTCACTGGATTTCAATTAGTGAGAATGATTTAATTTGAGCTGATACTCTTCAAAACTCACACAAAATGTGAAAGGCATGTGGTAGCAAATGACAACAATAAAAATGACTTGGTATTTGCACAGGGTTGGTCTTTAAAGACCAATTAGATGCTCCTTAAGCACTTCTTGAATCGGCTGGAAACATGTAGACATGTTCCACCAAGCCAATAAAATTGAAATTGAAGCATTTAATTTATTTTTATATTTTTTTAAAGGCATATGGGTCTTTTGAAATCCCCAAACAATCACTTTTAAATACCCATCAGAACCAATAACAGCAACAACACTTTGCCTTTTTTTGAAAATTCAAATATTCATTGAGACAATAGGAAACTGAGTCTCTGGATCTTTGCTGCACTAGTTCTCCATCAAGTCGACAGCTTGAGTAATATTTCACTGTCTTGAGTGTATATTTCCATCAGTAGTCACACTATGTGTGCAACAGCTATTATTATAAGAAGAAAAATGTGTTTTCTCAGCCTTCACAGTTCCTATTTATGTGCAACTGTGGAAAAATGAATTGTGGTATGAAGTCAGGTGGAATTTTAGATTTTAGAGAATTTAAGCAAAAACAGAAATGGTGAATTTGTTGAAAAGATCAAGTCTTACCGACAAACTCACCAGAGTATTTGCCCAACAGGAGTTTTTAATGTGCTAATCTTAAATCCCAACAAGTCACACTAAGATCCACAAGTGGGGACAAAGATTTTTGACTCCCCCTTTTGTTTTCATGTGTTTGTGGCCTTAATCAGAACATAAAGTATTAAAGAGTCATCCTGGCTTTCTGAATGTTTGTCCGTTATTATCGACTGTGCTGCAGTTACCATGTGGCTTTGCTAATTTTAAAGACTATATTATCAAATTGTCTTTATTATTACAAAGACAATAGGATTTAAACAATGCCCACTTCTTCAAACACGTCTCATAATTTTCTCAAAGACCTGACCCCAGAATGTGCAGAGATGACCATTTACTGACCCTGAACTGAGCCCCGTGAAGCTGTGCAGCACCCCCAATAAGATTTACTGATTAAAGGTTTACGTTTGGTTTCAGTTATTGAGTTCACTGCTCAAGTTAGGGGTTACCAATCAGATGTGAAATTTTAATGCAACCTAAGAAGAAGAAGTGCCGTGCCAGAGGCCAACCCCAGTGAAAGAACAACTCCTTCACACGTTTGGCAGTTTAAAAAAGCTTGCTTTCCAAAAAAAATGTCTATTTTTTTACGTTTCACTTTCAGAGTACACATTTTTAATGGTGCGAGACAGCATTCAGTATTTCTACTCATTAACAAGCAGAAACAAAAAAAGCCCCTTTAACTTAGATCGAAATCCCAGAGAAGCTCGACTAAAAAGCTCACTGGTTAAATAAAACCTGTTAGTTTTAAACTTTACATCCAAATGGGCTTTCTTGTACTTTAAGTGTTCCAGACCTGATAATGTTGCCTTTATACCCAGAAAATCATCCAGGACATGTTTACTGTCATATCCCTCATCTTATGTAATTAATTTTTCATGCTGCTAGGAGTTAGCATGACATTAGAGGAACAGGGCAGAGAAAATGATTTTCCTCACTGGCTTCTCTTCCTTTTCCTTTTCACACTGTGCTGAAAGCAAGAGCATACGTCAGTGCTGAAATTCACATCCAGCAGTGCATAGAGACCGACAGACAAGATGAGGCAGGCAGACAACGCTTCTCTCTGCCTGTTGGAAGACTTTTAGATATCCATTTCACTGCTGTTCCTTATCACTGCTTCTTGATCACCGAGTGTCTACATTCTGGATCACCTCCTCTGCTTTTCCTCCTGGCTGTCCATCTGTTCATCGGGGGGCCGTCTGTGTGGCCTCGCTGTGCTGACCACAGTCTGATGATCTCCAAAACAACAGCAGAGCCATTCCTCACACAATCCTATTTTCTAAACTGCTGCTTCTTCTTCTCTATGATCCTTTAACAAGCTTTCTGTTTTTTGAGCCGAAAGTCTCATTTCTTCCATGTGCGTCTTGTCTGGTCAAAAATAGTTTTGTCGCAAGCTTTGCGTACTTTTCTTGATGACATTTTATAGTCCAAATGCTCTTGTGTAAAACCACCATGCTATAAGTAAACTGTCTTATCACAGAATGTGTGCGTAAGAGCTATAACCCGCCTACAGTTGGAACATCTTCATTAGAAGCCTGTTGACACTAATCAGAGATGACAGCCACTGACACTCTGGTTAATTTACAAGATTTACAACACAAACAATAAAGGAAATAATCTTTCCATTCCAGCAAGCGTGTTTTTCATAATGGAGACGTATTTGACAAGGCGTCGAATTCATCTTTGTTCTTATCAAATGTTGTAATGCCACTTGCTGGCCTCAGCAAAACTGGCTTCAAACTGCAGTTCAAACTGATGCTTAAATTTGTTCCCCTTGACAGGAGGAACTCATTCAAATAAGTCAAGAGCATAATGGATCCATATCACAACGCACTTGTTATGACTCAGACAACAGGGTTTCGATTTAGCCTTCAGAGTCATAAGATAAAGAATTGGTCATGATCCTACTTAAATGTAGAGTCATCAAGGCGTTTTAAAAAAATATATCAGTTAAGTTGATTAAAGTTGCAAGAAAACATTCGCAAACTCTTTGGACCGATCATGGATTCAGCACTAATTATTCTGAAAATGTGTTGTGATCCTTATGTCACCATTATTGCTGAACAAAGCGTAAAAACACACAAACAGCGGTACCTTTCATGTCTTTGTGGAACACAGTGAATAACAATTAATAGTATAATACATGTGTTTAATAACACTCTTTTAATAAATTGATAAGAAATTCTCAACAATGATGGCTGTTTTTTTTTGGTTTTTTAAAAAAAAATAACTGCTCACTTTGAATTTAATGAAAGCCACACAGTTAAAACATGTTGGAACGGAGGTGTGTTTCCTCTGCATGGTATCACCTTCTTTTCCAAGACTCTGCGGAGACCAATTATTGTAGTTCTGAAACAAAAAAATTGTTTTTTTTTTTGCTTGAAGTGGGATTTTAACTTCTCAAAACTTTTGGGCTCCTCTCTCATATTTGTCTTTCTCCCTCCCTTGTATTCCTTTTTAGCCTATATTTTATGCAACTTCTATGAAACTAGGGCTGCAAATGGTTTCGTCACACTCATGTTTTCCAAGTAGGACATGGTGCTCTTCCTTGGGCATCAGTTATGATGTATAATTGACAGATTTGTTGATTAGTGTTGGATTAAAGTGTAATTTCATGGGGGAAGATTTGGCTCCGTTTTTCACAGTATATTCCAAACACCTAAATCCAAATCACAGAAATAAAGGACAAACAAAGAACAGGACACGGTCTAAACTGAAAGTAAAAAGAAGCTTCTTTTGGCTGCTCACTTATTTAAAAGGGGTCATCACAGCAGGTAGCTGTGCGTGTTTGATTTGGCAGAGTTTTATGCAGGATGCCCTTCCTGAGGTGTCTCCCCCTGGGATCGAACTGGGCATCTTTCACTTGTTAGGCAAGCTGAAAGTGATAGCGTTAAATTAACAAAGCATCTAGAACATCTCACATTTAGCTGTTATGGCAACAGATTTAGGTGGATGTTAAAATTAATCAGGTTTTTGGCACCAGAAAATAAATATGTCTCTTTCCTCATTTTAGGTATACGCACACAATCTACAGTCAGCTGTTATAACATGCAAATGTTTTCCAATGTGACTTCATGACATCATTTGTCAGTGCCTTCCACAACATTTACAAATCACTGTTTAGGAACTGACCCGTCACTGTAAAGAAATAAATCTGTTTAAGTAACTGACACTAACTCACACGCGCATGGAAATCATTCTGACTGAAGATTTCCAGTCTCGCGTTTACATGCACTGACACACCTAATTGGGGCAGTGTGATGTGCACAAATGATGTACAGATCCTGCATTTGTTTAACCTTAAAGGCTATCTTGTCTCATCTTCATCATTTTATTTGTGTAGCTGCTGTTATTATTCATCCATACATTTTCTTAGCTGCTTGTCCAGTCAGAGTCGTGGAAGGGCTGGAGTCAATCCCATGACTTGCTGATATGGTGCACGAAGCACGGTACAGTGTAGAAATGTAACATGCTTCACACAGGCAGGATTTCACACATTCATAATGAGCCACTCCTTGGCAAATATAAGTAGCTGTACTTTGTGACAAATAAACAATGGAGCACTAATCACCTACTTCTTCTGACTGTATCTTATCTCGTGGTTAGACACCTGCTCCCCCATCTTGGAGAGAGTTATCTTCATAGTGATAATAATTATGTTCAGCAGCCCCAGTAAACTCAATGCAGCATATGAGCTGCTTCTTCACTAGGTGCAGGTTCTGGCTAAAATGGTATTTTAGCTCACAGCAGATCTTTAAAGCAGCAGATCTACCGTCACCAAGTGCCATCCAAGATGGTTTATTTGGAATTCTTCTGACCGAGGGGTGAGAGACTCTTTGGAGTGCCGCAATGACCAAGCTTGTTTGAGGGTAAATATGAGAAAGAAAGCGTCAGCTTAGTAGTGAGAGTGAGAGGATTGTCTACTAGTAAACCAATCACAAATGGTCTAGTACTCAGACAGATTAAAAAAAAAAAAAAAAGATTTATATTCATACCTGAGTGGGCATTAATATAACTGGGTGGTACCCCCAGTTAAAATCTTGTTTGGCTATGTGAGCCTAGCTATAAAGGTTTGGCAAAAGTTTTGTGACTTATAAGACCCCGTCAGAAAGAAAACATGGATGTTTGCATTGCTATTTACAAAAGTCTCTTCTGTAATCTGCCCAACTACACAAGAGCTCATTCCTGTAGTTTGAATACCAAAACTTTGTCAGCTGGGTTTTGGGGGGGTCGTGGAATGGACACCAGTCATAAAACTAGTAAAAGCTACACGTTTTAAAATGAAAACATATTTATGTGTTTGTACCCTTAACATGTGAGTGGAGCTGAAGATAAACAGGTATACTCGAGCTTGCAGGCAGTGACCAATTTGCATATTTATAGATCTCTGCATACTAAAAGAGGGAAAGGCGTGGAATTACATCTAAGCCATTTGAAAGCATCAAGGGATAATTTTGATTGAAGTAAAAGAAAAACTCTAAATATGTATTTCTGATGAACAGAGATGAGTTTTTAGGGATTTAATCAGTACCAGGAGAGGAGATTTAGGACCGTAGCCATCTGTGTAATAAAACGCTTGTTTTTAGCTTTGGTAAGATTACATAAAAACCTATGTCAAATGTCAGTGCAACAAGGAAAACAAACATAATCTTGGGTGCTTAAGTTCAGCGTTTTGTTGTCTTGTCTATCTGACTTCCTCCTCTGCAGCCTTTGTGGCTTTATAAAAATAACCCAGTATTATCGCCCTTGCCTTAGACACGAGCAACAGGAAACTATGTCACTAGAATCTAAACAGATGTTATTCTGCTGAATGAGTGCTACTGTTGTTTTTCTTGGAAGGACAGTGTCAGTAATCAGTTTGTTGTTTGGTGTGAGTAACATCGACAAACCATATTTTTATTCATGCTCTCCCAGCACTCAGCATGAATTAAACAAACTTTTAATTGGTTACCTGTTTGGCTGCGTGCAGTGAAGCTGTGCTGTTGTTTTTCAATTTTCAATTTTAGTTTCAATCACAGAGTTCATGGGAATTACTTAATCTTTTCTATTAGCAGCCTTAGTCAGCACTTAACCTGTTGTTTGGTATGTTGTCTTCAGGTCATTTGGATCTTCTTGACTTTATTTGCTTAGAGCAGAAATATCAGTTTTAATGGTATTTTGGTTAGGAGTTTTTGTAACATTGGACATGCTGCCTCCTTTTCCACAATCCCTATTCAATTGTATTTGTTCTAACATGCAAGCATAATAGAGGTAAGAGGCTAGTTCACATTCTGTAAAACTTTAACATGGGGGCCAGAGGTTGTGATGCTGCTTGGAGGGCAATTATAACAAGGCTTTTTCCCTTATATGGTTTCATAATCTTTGTTGCATTCAAGAGATTTACCGTCTGCCATGCCCTGTTTTTATGCTCCTAAAAGGCACACAAGGCTTGTGTTTAATAAGGGGGGCTGCTTCTGCATTTTTCATTGATATTCACAATGCGTGAGTTGAGGAATTTTCCCGCTTTCTTTGTCAGTCTGTTGAAGCCTGCCCACTACTCATGAATATGTATGAGCATATTTTAGACTAAAGACTTTTAGTCTATGAACTCCCCCATGAGCCATAAAAACTAAATTCTTTTGCACAGTCAAACTGATCTTAAACCAAACAATAAAATTAATAAAATCCAAGCAAAATACTTATTTTGTGATATTTTAGTGCACACGGAAATAAAAAGATTCAGAATGAATACAGAGACAGTTTCACAGATGATCTAAACAGGAAAGCTTTTTATTGTTCCCAGGTGCTTCCTTTTTATTTCAGCTTGGGGTTTGACAAAAAAATTAACAAATTAGATGCAGGTTGAATGTACATAGAGCAGCAGAAGGTGATGAAAAACACGACGCGTGGTAAGATTCAGTATTCAGCATAAATGTTCTAGATACAATAAGTCTACAGCAGATGACTGAAGAAATGAGTGGGAAAAATGATCCCCACTCTTTCCATAATACATGACTTCAGGGCCAGTTCCTTTTAGCTGCAACAGACCACTACAGATTAGTCCTTGTTCTGCACACCAGCGCCAGCTAGAAATCTCTTGCCAGCAGCAGTGGGAAGGCTCAGATGAGTTCCTAAATCCTGCAGTCAACAGCCACCCATCTCTATGTGAACTATTCCTGGCCTTGATTACAATTTGTGTGCCACAGTGACTGGCTCTAAAGAAAGAACCACAAGGAGATATTCAATTATGTGTGTAGTGGGGTGGGACGGATGAGCCTTTTGCAGCGACTGAGAAAATTCTAAATTCATTTAATGTCAAAAAAGATTTTTAAAAATAGTTGTGATTTTGGCTACTTTTTATGACGTGCCAAGTTGTTAAATCAAAGCAAGTCATAGCGAATCTTGCAAAAAGATTGCGAACCAAGCACTAATCCCTTTTGCTCCTGTTCTGTTCTACAGTGAATGCTTATAGATCCACCATTCAGATCAAATTTTCTAATTAGCCTGAAAATGCCTCATAGGAAGGCAGACGTAAAAAGCGCTCATCCTATACCCTACGCTCCTTCAAAGACCAACATAGGTATAATGATAGCAGACAGTGGAAATGATTTATTTGCAATCCCCCGCTCTGCTTGTTTTGCCTAAGTCAAATCTCCACAATCTAATATAAACGAAGCAAGACAGGAAGCTTAGGATAAGTATGAGGCAGCACAATAGTATTGCTTCTGAGCAAAATGCATTAACATATTGACTTTGCAGAAGTGCATGCAAGCTACCTCGGGTCACAGTTGATTGGCTGGTGCAAATGAGTTCAAGTAAAACATGCAAGCAATCAAAAAAAACAAACATGCTGGATGATGTTTTATTCAACGTCTCCCGCACTCTTTGTCAACAGTTCAGCGCAGCAATCATATTGCACTCTTCAGTAACATCCACAGAGCTGTGTTTAACAACATTAAACCGTAAAGGGAGGCTGCCATTAGAGGCTTTAGTTATTTCACTTGTTGTGTTTTGCTTCATAATGGGTCTGTAGGGCTACTATGTGCGCTGCAGGTCCACTTAATGGTGTGTTGATCTTTTAGAAGCCATTAGTCAAAGAATCCTTGTCATTGCCCCTGCCCTTCCTCAATATTACACTTCAGTTCACTGGTAATGAGATGTCTGTATCTACAGATCCTGATTACTAAAGCAGAGGCAGCATAAGGGATACCATGTCAACTAGTCCCAGCTTTCATGTATAATATCTATGTGTCAGGTAAATTAATTTTTAAAACACACACAAAGAACTGGATCTCCTGATTTTATCTTCTGAAAATAAGAAAAAGAAGAAAGAAATAAGTAAGTAATTTCATTCATGTCTCCTACAGACAATGGTTGGAGATTCAGGCCAGGAGTGTATTCCCTTGCGGACACTTTCGATATCAGGTAGGCCCAGTTGTTCCTTTTCCTCTACTTCCTGGTCCATTTGGAGGAAGCGTGTGCAGCTGGTGCCTTTGTTAACTAGCTGCCCTAACAAGTCTGTGCGGTCATAGCAATGGTGTGCTTGAGGGTGCTCCATTCAGTGACTCCATCATGCTACTGGGAGACTTCAACGTTCACGTGGTCAGTGGCACTGAGGCCGGATGGGGTTTGATTGGAAGGAATGGGCTGCCTGATCTGAACCTGAGTGGTGTATTGTTATTGGACTTCTCTACAAACCATAGTTCGTCCATAACAAACACCATGTTCAAACATGAGCATCTCCATAAGTGCACGTGGCACCAAGACACCCGACGTTGCGGGTCAATGATCAATTTTACAATGTATCATCAGATCTGTGGTCATATGTTCTGGACAACTGGGTAAGAGAGGAGCTGAGCTGTCAACTGATCACCACCTGGTGGTGAGTTGGATCAGGTGATGGGGGAGGATGCTGGAAAGACCTGGCACACCCAAACCTATAATGAAGGTGTGCTGGGAATGTCTGGCGGAGGCCCTGGTCTGTTTGTCCTTTAACTATCTTGGGTCTCGTTCATGAGTTAAGGGAACAAGAGATTAACAGACGGATTGAGGTTGCGGCTGCAGTGATGCGGACGCTGTAGCGGTTGGTCATGGTGAAGAGTGAGCTCAGCACAAAAGCAAAACTGTGGATTTAGCAGTCAATCTACGCCCCTACCCTCACCTATAGTCACGAGCTCTGGGTAGTGACCGAAAGAGCAAGATTGCAGATACAAGCGGCAGAAATGAGCTTTCTCCAAAGGGTGGCTGGCCTCTCCCTTAGAGATATGGTGAAGAGTTCAGTGATTCAAGAGGGCCTTGGAGTAGAGCTGCTCTCTTTGTCGAAAGCAGCCAGTTGAGTTGGTTTGAGCATCTTATTAGGATGCCTGATTGCCTAACATCACATGTAATTATAAAGGAAATATGATGTATTTACTTATACTGTAATAACAGTGCTTAAATGTTTTCAAACTATTGTTTATTTTGGGAAACTCCTTGCTTACTACAAGAATGGTCTACAGATTTGTACACAGGTGTGTACTGCATTTTCACTGGGCTGTTTCATGATTCAAGATACCTGAAATTCATCTGACTTACACACCGTGTCCTGTCTTTGTTTACAGCACAACTTTAATGGGGGCACTGTAGACTCTCCTCAGTCAATACAAACACTATTCCAGACCCCAGCTGCTTCACAACTCAGCAGCATGAAGCCGAACAATGCACGCACACAGCTGTGTATCTGTTACCTCTTAAAACATTGCACTGATGTACGATGGAGACTTAGTCTAACTTTAACCCTAACTACTGATAACTTAACTTAACCTTAGCCTAATATTACCCCAGCGGGCATGGCTTCACATTAAAGTTTAATTATCTACACTACTTGCTTTCTTGTTCCTACTATCTGACTGTGCAAACAGATTTAGGTCCCCATAATGTGAGCAATACTCGAAACACACACACACTCAGTGGTACTGTTAGAATGCCTTAGGGTTTTCTTTTCTGGATGTCTTACCCATGTAGAGAAATATCGGTACGTGGCATGCAGTGCATTTGATATATTTGGGTGTTCCACTAGATTAAGTACTACTGGTTCCACCAACATACTCGATTGTAAGAATAAAAATATACATCTTCTTTTATAAAAATCAAACCAACATAAAAACGCACATAAAAGGCAAATTCTGTACAAGTTGCTTTAGTTTTGTTTTGGAGGACATACAGTACTGTGCAAAAGTCTTGAGCCACCTTTATTTCTTTATAATGCTTCTTCTTTTTTTATTTCTTTATAATTTGCTTCTAAGGACACAGACTTGTAATTTTTAAAGTGGTCTTGAGCAATAGTTTCGAAGGTCTTTCGAAGTATTTCTTTCAACACTGGCTGCTTTGTCCATCATTTTCAGTCCAGTCTTTGTACCTGACCATTTTCAGAAGAATGTTTCTTTTTGTCTGTTGAGCCACTGATGTTGATCTATGAATCATTAAAGCATAAAAAATCCACCCATCTCAGGGATGTTATCAGTGTTGTGTCTACACATAACAGAGAACTTCGCAAAGTAGCCATTTAAATAGTATCTTTAGACACTTGATTCTTGGCAGCCTTTGGGAAAAAAACATATAATTTGCTCCCATTTCTTTCATTGGATCTATGAAAAATGCCAAACATAACACAGTTTGACAGGCATAAAATAGGATTTTTGCACCAACAAGATGATTCCTAAAGAACTGTTAGCCAAAACCTTGGCATATCTCGAAATGGCGTGCCATTAAAAATTTTACAGAAACCAGAAAAGTAGGCGACAAAAGAAGAAGTGACAGGCCTAAAAAAGCAAAGACCTGACACAGGACCTGGGAGATGCATCTGGCCCTTCAGTTGATCCAGCTATTGTTCACTGAAGCCTCATCAGAAATGGTTTGAGTGGACGGGTGACTGAGCTATGGCAAATTACACAACAACTGGACTGCAAAGTGGCTACAGGTCTTATTGAATTTTAAGTGTTTGGTTCAAATTGATGTCAATATGTATGAAGGAGGACACAAGAGAGGTGAAACAATGAGTGTCTACAGTTGCCTGTAGAGTAAAAGCATGCTTAGATAAAATTCATACAGAACCTTTTCTTCACAAAGCATCAAGAACTATTTCTAAAAACGTCTTAAAGAAATTGCAACAAGAAATTGTGTTTGCAATTTCATGGCTTTTTGGTTAAAAACAAACAAATAAAAAGAAAAGAAACATGAAACGAGTCTTTTCTTTGAATTCAAATGTTCAGTTTCTAAAACCCATGTATAAGAAGGTAGGGAAGTGAATATAACGTATTTGATATAATCTGAACCCATAATGCATTAAGATCAGGCCTCATAATTGTCAGTTAGGCTTTTACTTCTGTATCAATAGTAACCAAGTTCCTGTACAGAACAGAAAAGAACTGCTTTTAGCCAAAGTGACATGACTTCTGTTCCTATATGAATCAGTTTTCTGCTGTTTTCACTGCCAGATCTGTGTGTCTAAATTCACCTGCCTTTTCCTTGGTATCTCCACTTGAATCCACAGTCAGTTCCTCCTACCTGAAATGAATTAGATATTTGAATGAATA
The DNA here is from genome assembly GCA_015106755.1 of Etia nguti. Taxonomy (NCBI): domain Eukaryota; kingdom Metazoa; phylum Chordata; class Actinopteri; order Cichliformes; family Cichlidae; genus Etia; species Etia nguti. Next base: position 27,111 of record VUQG01014403.1, on the reverse strand, counting down.
GCTGTATTGGTATTTTGTATATCTCTGGATACTAAGAACAATAGTAGAGAACAATAGAGTATATTACAAATTTCAACACTAGGAACAAGACTGGCTATTTCCCCCCCAAATTTAAATAATATGCAAAATAGTGCTGACTCTAAGAAACTTTAATTGTGTGAACCAAAGGCCATCTTCCAGGTGTACTGTGTAGGCACTCTTAACTTCCAGTCTTCCATCAAAGCGGCTGACTAAACCCACCTGTACAGACTTGATTCAGACCTTTCTAATGAAATGCTCCATCTCTGTCATCAGACTACTCCTTTCACAATCTATTACACCTTATACATTCATTGCTCTGGTATACATTACATGCCACTGACTTCTGCTATCCTGCTGCATTTTTTTAATTATGAGGAGGAAGGGGGCTACTGCCGAAGCTTCACCAGGAAGTCATTTTATTATTTTCCATTTTATGGATTTTTTTTTTTCCATGGAGTTCAGCATGTTTTCCTGGGTAATTCCACCACCTTGTTTGGTGGCCTTCTCTCTGTAGCAGCAATGATAACTAAAGATCAGTGGCTAATGTTTAATGCATATGTATTGGTGAGTTTAGTTTTCTTTGATGTTAATGTGTTTGCGGGGTTTAGCACCCACCAGTCCAATGCACAACACATTTCCTCTAAAGCTGCACCCCTCATAAATGACCACAGGGTTGAATTCTGGAATAATCTCCACCGACAGATTGGTGGGGCTGCATGTAATGGAATAGCTTAGATGTTTATTGGAATTTAGACCAGTGTATTTGCCTACAAGGTACAAAATAAATTGCAACTTTAGAGCTATTTGGGCCATCCAATGTGACAACATGGAGAACCAAAAATATTAGTTTTCAAACCTCAACATAGGAGTTAATAAGTAATACATTTTAAGTAACCGTAAATCTCCTTATTAGTACTAACTTTTCTCCAAAGCATATACAAAACTACATGTATGTATAACTTTTGGGTTACTTGAGTATCTCTTTTTAATTCCAATCCATACTGGTAGTCTGCACTTGATACCTTTATAGATTTCTTTTCAGATCAAGATGTTTTACATGAAAAAACATTATACACACACACACACACACACATATATATATATATATATGTCATTTCCTCTTAATCTTCTCAGATTCCACATTTCGATGTTTAAGGTGTAAATGGGTATGTTTTACTTCTGTCTTACTCTTCATTTTCTTGCAGTACACTTCAGAGTAATCTTGTGACAGCTTTTAATCCACAGGTTAAGAGTCTGAAGAAATCACAGATGGAGTTCATCATTTTTCTTTGTGGCTGATAGCGTTGACAATGTCAGACCAATCCGATAATGATTTTTACAGGACTGTTTGCAAGAATTGGCATCAATGAGTCCAAATTTTTGAGGACTTTGAGCACACCATGGGATTTGTGTAGAAAATAGATTCTGCAAACACAAATACAGCTTTCTGTGGAAACAGACTTAGACGGTTATTTTAGACAAACTTACATTTTCATCAGATATTTTTAAACAAGAACATTTAATCTTATGGAACAGCAACAAGGTGATAGGCTTACCACAATGTCTAAACATCCAGATGTCTGGATACAATTCAATGGGATGATCCAAAAAATTTGCAAAGCTGAGTACAAATCACAAACAAACTGCAACATTACTAACGACTACCAGATTAGTCATCTAGTATAATGTGTTTGTTGCCTAACTGTTTAAGAGATTTAGAGTGAAGATACTTGTTACACAAATATTTATCTAAAAACCTGCTGTACTTAATTATTAATTGCAATACTGGTTAACAAACTCATTAAACCAGAGTCTCTGCGACAGAGAGCTGCCCGTTCCCCCGAGCCTATCGAGTGGGATGCACAAGATCATTAGAGGCTAATGTAAGTCTGGTTGAGGTCAGCTGCTGCAGTAATGGAAATATACAACCTTAAAGCACAACATGCCAAGCTTTAGATAACTTGTGTAGGATTTTATCCATATTTGTGCTGCTATATGTTTTTATATCTACCACCTACACAAGAATGTACAGTCCATATGAAATGTTATTAGATGACTGATCTCAGTATTTTCTCATCCTATTTAAAAAAAACAAAAAAACAAAAAGAGTTCTGAAATTTTTTGCAGGACACCAGGAAAATTAATTGACAGCTTTAAAAAAAGAAAAAAAAAAAAAGAATAATAATTTATTCAATGTCGAAGAAAAATATGCTACCCACTTCCTGATTCTACCCTCAAAAATGTTAAGACGTGCTAGATATTTTAATGTGAGAGTAATGTGGCATCAGTCATGGTGATAATTGTAACTTTTCACCTCTAAAATTCTCTGAGCCACACTAAACTGATCTGCTCCGTGAACATCTACAACTCTCTGATTACATTTACAATCTCTTATGACAGCCCTCCTTATTGTAAAGAGATCAAGCAAACTCTTAGCCAAGCTATGTTGTTGCTTAAATGATGAAGCCCTGTGAGATCCCTTTATGACTTATTTTTCCTACACTTACCCCCCACCCCCATCCTCCTCTCTTTGGTTGTCGCATAGAACATGTCTAATCTACTTAAAACAAGTTGAAAGACTGGTAATATAAATGAGACTGCTTGGCCATCTGAGGATCTGTCTTCATTAGAAGTGGATCTGGACAGAGTTTCTATTAGCTCACTATCAAGACGGGGAGACTGTGAGGAGGAAATTACGCATGTCACAAGACAAAGTGCGGGCGGCCCAGAGCTTAGCCCAATGGAGGATGAAAAGCCTTAATCAACGACAAGGACTACCGGTGACAGGGCACCATGATCTCCCCATGCGTCACAATGTAGAAGATTATATCCAGCCTCTGACAGATTGACACTTCCTCTGTGAGTTCCTGGCTGAAAAGAGAGAAGGATGGCACTGTTTCTCTCTTCTCTGCTCCTTTTCCTTCCTTTGTTCTTTACAATCAAAGGTCTTCCCCAGATCTGGGTCATTATATATATTTTTTTTTACCTCATCTGCAACGGTAACAACACTTAATATTCTTTTAAAGATAACAGCACTAGAGCGCACCCCAGGAGGACCATGTGCGTATCTTGCCAACACTGACAGTAAATTACAGTTATAATGGAACTGAAAAGTTCAAAATATCAGGATTTTGTCATGTGGAATATTCAATTTAAAGGTCATGAGCCCTCTGAAAGAAAATTCTCGTTGTTATGTTTTTCTTATCTGTTTCTTGTTTCTCTTTCTTGTCCTTGTCACATTAATCTTATGAATCAGCCAGTCAGCACCGCTCTTAAAAATGCTCTTCTGTTCATTTCAGGCATCCGTGTAGAGTATTTGAATTAGTCATATGCCATTATCACAGCTGCACTATAAAGTATTTTTTTAAAACTCATCTGCAGCTAAAAATGGTTCTCTGGGGGAAAGCAATGGCTTTTCAAAAAGAAAGAAGGGCTCATTACTTTCGCCTGACCTTATTAAATTACACACAAGATACATTTTTGAGCTACACTTGTGCAGACGGGATGCTGAATTGAAGACGAATACACAGGTATGACATCATTAAAAGAAAAACCTGCCTGTTGACCACAACTGGCTGCTTCATCCATTGCCAAGGTTACTGGCCACAAGTTCCTTTGTCATTCCTCTTCGTCATGGGGCACTGTCTGATAATTATCTTGATTTAATAGCTCTGGTCCTCTGAGGCAACTGTCCTAATTAACAAACAAGGAGCCAATATTTTGATTTTGCCACCAAATCAAAAGGCTGCTAACTGTACATATCATAGCCTAAGTCTTAGACTGTTGTCTGAATGCTGTAACTGCACCAGCGGTTAAACTTATTTGTTGTATTTTGTGCATTTTTTTCATCTATATCATCATATCAGCAATGGTACTCGGAAGATTACTCAAGAGATTTAATATATCCGATTGCTCTTTTATTAAACTCAATATTTAAGCAAAATGCAAAAAGGTACAACAGCACCAAAAAGTGTGTAGCTTCAGCAGAAAATTTCTCTAAAGTCTGCAGGCTGCATGAATCAGGAATCAGCAGTTATATCCACAGGCTGACAAGCTAACAAGTACTGAATCTATCACCTAACTTTGGTACAGTAACAAAACTGATAAACCCTTATGCCTCAGAGCGTCAGAGAGTTTGTTCTGCATTTTTGGCTTAAAGGGGATGGGAAAGCATGATTCAGTTATTCACTACCTGCAATATTTAAGCAAGCAAAAATCTGGCACACAGTACATGAGTGTGCCTGCAATGCTATTTAAGGCTGTGCATGCTTACTTACATGGCTGGCAGCTAGTTTAGTAACATAAAAGCAGAGCAAAAGCAAAAGCTTTTGTATTGCATGCATATAGCTATTTCCCAGAGTTTTGCTTAATTTAGTTTATTCACACTCCCAGATTTCTTCATGTACAAACTTGTGGTCTTCTGCCACAGCCAAATTGGACTGTGTATAAAAAATGGACCAAGCCACCATCATGTCACCCAGTGGTTTGTGCACTCTTTAAACCAAAACTATGTTTTCTACTTGGCTGTAAACACGGTATATCTGCAGCATAGTTGGACCTTTTAACAAAGGTATGTAAGCCACTTGGGGTTCGCTTTTTGAAGAAATTCAAGGAACTGTAGTTTTTGATGCTTCCACACTGGTTTAGTTTTCTAACTCTGCAAGTTGCTGCATGGCTCAGCTGACACTGACTCATGTTACTCAACGCAGACTTTTAAGGGATTATCACTGGATAAAAGCTGTTTTTATACCCGTATGCAGTCAATTGTGATTTTGTCAAATTAGTTATGCTTTAACTTTACATTTTTTCAGGGAAAGAAGAGATTAATTAGCAGTTAGTAGAAACAATGACAGAGGGGACTGACTCAAGCACTGTATTCATATCACTCTTGGGGACTGGCTTCATATAGAGTGTAGTCTTTAAATTTCACAACAGCTTTTAGTAGTGAAAATGTCATTAGTCATCTCTAAAATAAGCACTGATCTTGCAGCAGTGCAATGTTTTGGTAAGTGCCTGCTTCAGAAGTTCACTTTAAGTTGACCTAAAAAAAAAATAAATCAAAATTACATCTACAAAGATCGAAATATTCCAAAGAAAGAAGGGCAGGAAGAAGAAAAAGAAAAACAGGAGGACTGAAAGGATGAACTTGATGCAGTGGGTTGAAGTGAGGACATTAGCTGCAATAGTACTATCACTGAGCTGCCTATGAGGCAGAGAAAACTGAACATAAGAAAGAATATTAGGCTAAAGTGGGCATTTAATTATTTAGGTCATTAGTATAACTAACTGTCTGCACCTTCAATAGCTATCAACAATGTGATGTAGATGAGATGAATTTAGTTAAAAGACACGTTTTAACTGACTTTAAAAAGGATCAACACAAAAGGAAAAACAACAACATCAAAGCATTAATCAAAAAAATAATGTCACAACTACAAAATCAAATGTGAATCTAATGATACACAAAATCACAGAATCTTCTCATTTCTAAACATTATATCACATGTTTGGCATATCAAAGGCCATTTTCACTGCAGCATATTTGCCTCTCTCCTATTGCTGCATATTTTACTTTTTGCCAGTGGTTATGTAATGAGGCTTGTCACCAGAGGTTCGGCCAACACAAGAGACCCTGCTCTCTTCCTCTGAGTAAGTGCCAAGAAAGAAAACCTGGGGTTACAAGGAAGAGGCACAGAATGAAAATCACTTATACAAGATTTAATGACCAGGATCGCAAACAACGGTCTGACAAAAGCAAGAGATGCTGCAGATGCAGCTCTTTTGTACAAAGAGCCAGAGTGTACTGCAACACAGGTCACAGAGGTACTTAAGGGATAATAAGGTGTGATAGTCTCTTCTGTGTCTTTACTCATCTTTACAATAAAGAACTTGCTAAAATAATCAAGTTGGACAATATTCCCCGTAGGCGGTCAAGGCTGTTGTTTTTGGGAAAGAGATCAGTATGGCACAGTGACACTTGTCATCTTAAATGGTTGGCCAGGAGTAGTGAGAGTGCACCGTGAGCCCATGGTAGTCTGTCACTTGTCTCCACCCAGCCACCTATAGTGAGTAAAAATGGCAAGACAGCTAAACCCTCAACCAGAACCACTCTTGAGGGTATAATGTCATGTTCACTTGTAGGCAGATGTTCGAATTTTTAAAAAAATTATTAAAAAAATGCTGCTTCCTCTTCCTCACACAGTCTTCATACCAGCCCGAGTTGCAAATTAACACTGAGAGATCTGACACTAATGAAGCGATTATGCCTATCCAAGGGACGGATTGTGCCGTTATCGTGTAATAACAGAGCTTCTCTGTGGACTGACTCTTTGTGCTCTTTATTGTTTTACATTCTAATTAAATCAGTGGAGTGATTTCCTGAATATACGCACAGTGTGAGTCTCGTATTATTTGTATTTGGAGGATCCAGCATCTTCAACTTACTTGAAGTCTTTAAGGATAAGCACCAGCTCTTCACTTCAGGCACAGGATCTGAGCCATGAGGGAGCATCAGGATATATCTTTTGCTTTGAAGCTCTGAAGGGCTGTACAGAGTTCACCAAACTGCCAGTTTAATGGATTGAGTCTAGCTTTTCAGAGGTGCCACGGAGACAGAGCTATTTGCTACGCTAGTTAAAAGTCGAAAGACATTGCCTATCTTGCTGTCTCTCTGCTCTGCCATAATCTGTTTGCTCCATTTATAGTCGGCAGATACATTCATTTATTCACTGTGGAACTGTGAAACAAGCAAGTAAAAAAGGAGTTTGAAAATACTGTATGTGTCACTCCTACATTTGTTAGCCCCAGTCACAGTAAAGCCAGCACTGCATATAGTCGCTTATTGTCCCAAAATGTTATTTTTATTTGATGTTAGATTTAAGGATTTTTGTCTTTTTAAAGGCATTTCCATTTTAATACAATAAAAAGTTTCAGCAAGGGATATTTACTGTGTGAAAGCACTGTCGTTTCTCCTAACTAAAGGGCTTGTATTAGCGCATATTGCATTAGAAGTGTTTGAGAGATTAACATTTAATTATGCTGCATCTGGTCGCCAGCAGAATAGGGAGGGTGAAATAACATCAGATGAGAAATGTTTTGACTTTTAAACTAAATAAATCCTCTACCCTGACTTACAGATGAGTCCAATTAAAGTGGCGGCAGACAACTTTTCAACATTTTTAGTCGTTACTTGTTCATATGAAGAGCTCTGGTGTCTGTAGCAAATGCACTTTGGTTGTGCCATAAATCATAAGTATTAATGTTGCTGAGATATTTCATATTTTTTGATACAACTGCATAGTGAAAGTGAGGATCCAGTGAAAATCATTAGTGAAAGTTAAAAAGAAAGTGTTTCCATCTTAAGGTGAGTGGTTGAAACAGCTGTTTCAGTTTTAATAAAAAAAGTCTTACACTACACACTTAATATTATAAAGTGTATAATAGTTTTGCTTTTAGCTCTTCCTTAATAGTTTGTGGTGCTGAAAACATTCCTCAGGGATTTTAGTCCATATTGACATGATAGCATCACACAATGCCTGCAGATTTGTTGCCTGTACATCCATGTAGTAAATCTCCTGCTTCACCACATCCCAAAGGCGCTCTTTTGGATTCAGATCTGATGATTGTGGAGGATTTTTGAGTAAAGGAGGCTGAAGTACCCAGGGAGAACCCGCATAGACGGGGAGAACATGCAAACTCCTCACAGAAGGGTCACAGTCAGCCATTAAATCTGAACCCAGCACCTTCTTGCTGTGCTAACCAATGCACAACTGTGCATATTTTGATCAAAGTATGTTTTCCTGTTGAGTTGAGTGCTCATTTCCACCAACACTTTTGATTCATCTCTTAATTAACAGATATTGATAAAGACAGTGATCGTGCAGACATAATATGAAGGCTTGGGAGATGACGCCCTGCAGGTTTGGAGTAATTATTGACATAATGTGACTTTAATTCAGGTTTAACAGGCATCCTGTTCACTGGAACCATGCATTAGGATGAACTATATGGGCAGCAAATTATACACCAATTTCCAACAGATTATTGCAGATCAAAACTATCACTCCATCCACACTGAAACAATTGATTTAACTCTAATAAACTGTATCTAAAAAACAGATCTACATCTACAGAACTGATAAAAAACTAACACTGTGGCATGGTTGCCTCAGCTGATCAGGAAAATAAAGGGTTAAACATGAAAAAACTTAATAACTTAAAAGGAGTCATGACATTTAGTTAAAAAAGTTGCAGAAACGGCAGGACAGCCTATAACCTGTGCGCCAAAAAACACAGAATTTGAACAACACCTGTTTGTTACACTATGAACCAAAATTGCTATATAATATAAACACGAGTTACTCAAAGTTGGTTCCAACCAAATGGCACCGATTTAGAAACTGCTTTGCAATCACTGAATGTGAATGCATGTATGAAGCGAAACATCTGGATCATTTAACAGTAGGGAAAAAAAGCTACCGCACAGGATTTAGAGTTACAAGAAGAAAAATGATTTGAAACCATAATATCCAGAATGTTAAAAACAGCGCTGGCTCTATGATTGTTTGGGCAGCCATTTAGTCAGACTGGCTGTTTTAACTTAGTGAGATAGTACAAGCCAAAGATGATTAGGCATTTTTACAACAGCAAGCAGAAGTAGTCCTAGACACATTCTTTGCTCATAATGTTCATGTCGCCTAAGAAAATGTCACCATTCACACTGCAAAGCAAATTCTGCTGCACCTTCACAAACACCAAGACGAAGTGAAACGGCTCCTGTGAACTCCACAACCACATGAAACCTTTATGAGATGTTCTTGAGTGCAGAGTGTAAAGCAGAGACCCACCTACTTCATTCTGCAAACAGCTGGAAGCTTTCTTTCTCTAAGGAAGGTCAAACATCTCACTACACATGGCACACACACTTCTGCAGAAGTTGGCATTCAGAGGACTGAAGTAAAATGTCAGTTCAGTTCCTTACCAGGTAATCGATATATTTTAGTTGGAGAACGGTGATGCAAATTTTAAACTCCACAAAATAAATAATCAATTGCACTAATTGCATAAATGTACTGGCAAAAAAATCTGATTAACATAAAAGAGACTGAAGCAAAATGTAGATAAATTAAGGTCATGCGTTGTTTGCATGACTAGGTTAACAAATGTCTCGGTAACACCTTATGGTAATTATCATTAATGATAATTAACATTTATAAATACTAAACGGAACACACAAAATTGAACTTAAAAACTTATAAGTGGCTACTATAATAAACCAAAAAAATCTATTTTATGACCGTCAACCTGTTATATTTGGAATTTTTTGTTTTTGGAAACAACTTTTATACTTGAATGATTCAAAAATGCTTGAATACAAACACAAAAGCTTCATCTGAAAATGGTAAGGTACAAGGACTGGACTGAAAATTAGTGAAAAAGGAGCCAATGTCCAAAGAAAAAAACTTTTAAAGACCTTCAGATCTTCTGGAAAACTGCTGCTCAAGACCACTTTAAAAAATAAATAGAAATTTTGGCTCCTTGGAAGCTTAATATAAAGATATAAAATAAAATAAAAATAAAAAAAGGTTAAAGACTTTGGCATAGTACTGCATATTTACATTTTTTCTGCTTTGCAAATTTTCATGTGAACTTCATTAAAAATTGAATATGTAAAAAACCAAATTGGAATTCATCATTTGTCAGTCCTTAGGGCACTATAAACACAGGCAGCAGTATTCTATAGGAAGTGAGGTAACTGATGCAAAAACATATAAAAGCTGCTATAAGAGGTGGGCGTGTGTGCCTTATTCCCACAATGGTAATTTTTTAAACTTGTAAATCCATCAGTTATACAACCTGTGTGAGGCCTCGTAAGAATATTCTACTCTGTACTCCCCACTGTTCTGTACAATTGCCTGCCAGATGTCAAACACCGTGTGAGCACGTAGTTCCTTTAATATTTACTAAAGAACTCCTATAAGCAGTTAGTACACTTCTTTAGAATTGTTTGTTGGATGATTGAATACCGTCGGAATCACCTTCTCCCAAAACTTTAGGACTGTGGCACAATATTTCCCTTACTTTCAGTTACAATCACACCCACCAGTTCACGCCAACGTACTACCTATGCAAGGGGGAAGACAGGGAACTGTTTTTGTCACTTCCTGTCTCAAAGACTCAGTTCAACATTATGAATATCCTCCCAGAGAACTATTTGAAATGGGTGGCGTTATGTTTAAATTATGTTATATATTTATAAAAACCTATAAAAACCTTTGATTACAGATCAACAAGCCTTACTTAAAGAGATGTGTAATGTACATTTTTCCATGTCTGAATAAGGCCTACTTTATTACTTTATCTACCTCAGAAGAAGGGGGAAAACATGCAGACACCCCACAGAAAAGACAAGTGATCTAAACTCATGTCTTGCTGTGAGACAGTCCAAACCACTGCACCACCGTGCCCCTCATTCAAACATCCATCAGTAGATCTTTTTCAATGGGAAAACCAGTTTCATTCAGACATACTTTTGTCGATTTAACTGAATTATTTTCATAGCTTTGAAAGCCCTCATCCTATATAAATAGCCCTGCCAAATTTCAGCTAATTTGGAAATTTGCACTTTTCAGCAAACACTAGCGGGTCATAGAACTCTATTACTGTGTGTTTTTTAGGGGATGAACCAGGATGAACAAGTCATAGTTCAAATTCCATCAATATCCGCAAACTAACGCTCATGCAGAAGGCAGAAGAACTTCTAGATAAGTCCTTGTGTCAAAGACATAATTTGTTTGGAAAGTGTGTTTTTGTTTCAGTAAGGATGATCAGCGTGACCAACCGGATTCAAAAAGACTACATTTTGCTGAACATCTTATAGTGAAAATCAAAAAGCGATAATCATGGGCCTAACAGCTTTAATTAGCTGTCAGTATGGGGTCTGAGGTTGTGAATCCTCCTCCCACTCTTTAGACACAACTCACTCTCTTCCCTAGTTTCTGCCGCTCCTCTTTCTCAGTTTTAATGCAGGCTGTCTTTACTATAATCTCTTTCTGCCTCCCCAGTTTCAGCCTACTTTCTCTCACTGATACGCTCCATGTGTAAATTGAGGGAGGCATTTCAAGGTTGTCTCCATCTTTGATCGTCACACAGTGGACCCCATAGGAAATATCAAATATTAAACTAACAGAGCTCCTCCGCAGCACACACTTTGAGACATCATAGCATGCTATGAGAATGCATAGCGTGATGTGGAAATGCAAAGTAACAATGCCTCAGACTTCCTAAAGCATTTCCCAGGAGAACTCGTTTCCACGCGAACACTGCTGCAGCAAAAAAAAAAAAAAAAAAAAAAAAAAAAAAAAAAAAAAAAAAAAGAACCCCCCCCCCAAAAAAACATCTTAT
>VUQG01014403.1:0-15667 GCA_015106755.1 Etia nguti | reverse complement strand
CCAAAGCAAAAAAAAAAAAAAAAAAAAAAAAAAAAAAAAAAAAAAACAGACTAAAAAACTAGACTACAGAGTCCAAGACATATCACATAATGTACCATGAAGGGCAGGGAGTTTTCAGATTATACCTGGTGATTGTACTGAGAGGATGAGTGGATGAAGAGAGAGGGGGGAGCAACGAATGAGTCATTTGGAAAGGAATTCACAAACAATTGGAATAATTTCATAGAGAGCTTGGCATAAAAAACTCTACCAATAGTCACGGCTAAGAGATTATTTAGGACATTAACTTTTATTTCAGTTACTTAAGAAGTGGCATGGTGGCAAACCAAAACACAGAATCTTTTGACTTCAGTTTATTATTTCATTTTCTGTTTGGAAGATGCTCATTAACATCTTGCAAGTCTATCGTGTACCAAGCAACCATATAAATACTTTGGAAGGTATTTATGTGGTTGCATAATAGCAAACAAGCCTTCATCAGCTTACTTTGGGAAATTCATGCATTCACAAAGAATGACTGACTTAAAAAATAGACCCAAGGACAATTTTCATGAAAGATCCCATTTACACTGGATTGCAACCTTACATTCAAAAATTCTAAATGCATCCAAATAAAAAATTTCCTTTAATTGTATTCCACAAATCCATCTTTATGTTTCTGTTTAAGAGTAGTCGTAAGCAAGCTAGTTTGTCAGTGAAAACTGCTTTAGTTACTCATCCAGGGCTGATGCTGTATGATGTATGAAAAAAGAGATCTGTGACATGTATAAAAAATGCATATTTTTTATACAAAATATGAACAGAAACATCTCTATTCAGACAAAGTACACCTTATATTAAATGCTTAAAATACAAACCTACAATCTTTAGCCTGTTATTTACAACAAACTTAACTAGTTCTGAAAAGTGTTTAACGAGGAAGTATATATGTTTCATAGGCTCAGTTGCCATTGAGGGGTGCTCCATTGCAAAAAGCTGATTCAGTTAGTGACAAAGGTGAAGCTGTGTAGTCACTTTATTAGTTCGTCAAGATGACGAGTCCAGATTATTTTATTCACAAAGGGAAACTACACATTAGGCCTTTTTGCAAGTATCCTCAACCTGCAGCACACATAGGATGATATGGTCTCTGTGGATCTGATAAACGTATAATTACAGTTCTTATGTAAGAAGGTGAGAAAGAAAGTCAAAAGTTTACCCGTATTAAATTTTTTATTGCCTGTAAATGGCAAGCTACTATAAATATGTTCATCGCCTAATGATGCAGACGTATGGCCGATCAATGATTTTTGCAACACTTGAGAAGTCTGTTATACCCATTAATGGAGCTTCATTCACTCTCAAGATGGATAAATTGTATAGTAATGAAATTAATTGAAGCTTTAGAACAGTGTTAATGGTGTAACGATATTGATTTATTGAGTGAGAAATCCAAACTCATCTCTAATGAGATGAAGTTCAAACTTGCTTCTCAGGGTTTGATGCAGTTTTCTGTGGTCAGCCAGTTTCTCCTATCTTTACAAAGATCTACAGATTAAAAAAAGTCCTCTTAACGACTCTTGAAAGTTGCTTGCATTGAAAGAAGTCTTAAGGCCTGCACTGTTATCTTAATAGGACCTTCATATTCAGTAGGAGCTGATCTCCATTTAAGATGATTTTTCTCTGAATTTCACTACTCACACAATGCTGGGTGAATACTGACCATGGTGCAGTGATGGTGGAAGTAAAGTCAGCACCCTCTTGGCCTTCCAGAGCACACGATTTGTCACCTCTGTTGAGAACTGTGAGGTCACCCAAAGATAGTGACAGTGCTCTTACAGGGGTGTGGATATTTCATTTTCTGGGTCAAAAGCTTCTAGTCTCGCTGATTCCTTGGCAAAGCTCAAAACATAGACTTTGTGTTTTTACTTTCACTAGCAGATGAGTTGTTGAGAGTTACCTAATCAAATCATGTTTTTTGTTGCTATAGAGACACTTTTTGTGCACAAAACGCTACTTTTTGTCCCTTCGACAGAAGTCACAAATCCTTTGAAAGCTGTCCAGTAAAACAGTAGCTCCCTAACACAAAGACCCAGAGGATCATTTTTGTGTTTGCCTATTTCAATCATCCCGTGTCTCTGAGACAGATAAGGAGAGAAGTGACCTGACCCTCACTTTAGCAGCACTCTCGGAGATGAGAAAAGCTAAAGGGGTTAGGAGAATTCATCTGACAGGTCCACCGGGAAATGTTACTGTGAGCACATTAGCTCTCTGCTCTTCTCACTACTACTGTCAAATGTCAGTATGCTAATAACCAGGAATCCGTGTAAATAACATTCTCCATGTTATAGCATGCCAAGCTAGGCTTCTGGTACTTATTGATGTATTTTAAGAGCGCGTCTGTCCTCCGCAGTATCCCCGTGAGCGCGTGGCTTCTCCCAGAACATGCTAAGATAGATAGAATCTGATGAAACGCTGAAGTTTCAGCGAGTGCTTCAAGTCTCTGTGGAGAGCGAGCTGATGCTAAATGTATGATCCATGATTTGAACCTCATTTTTAAACCCTGTGAGCGTTAAGTGTGTAATTTTTTAAACTAGAAGATACAGTTCCTCTGTGGATAGGGAGAATACATGTCACATTTTATTGCTTTACCTATATTTATATCCCATATTATTGTACTCCCCCATGGACCCAGTTATTCCTTGATGTAACAGGGGCACTTGTATGTTGATGTAAAATCTTTATAGTCTTGAGAAAAACTTTTTTGGTAATCTGACTACAGCGAAAGCAATTAATCCAACGCTAATTAGTAAAGTAACATTTTTGAATAACAGTAAAGCTTAGACCCACCAATGTTAAGCCCTTTTTCAACACAGCAAAAATATGAAAGCATGCAGGCATATTAAGGAAAAGGCACACTCAGAATTAAGTTCTGTGGCTCACGCTGCTCATGCTATGGCAATGTCTGAATGAAGTCATGAGGAACATTACAGTGAGAGTGACTCATGTCTGAATGATAGGATGTCATGACTTTGACAGATTTATAAACCCAGAAGAGAACACTTGATCATCACAGTATAACAGCAAGTCATTTAAACTTAAGGGATATCAATCTGTGCAGTTAAGAAACATAAGGGATTCAGAACCAGTTTTACCTGCTTTGGCAGAAATGAAGTGACTACAGGCACAAAGGAGAAACAACAACAAGACAACCCCAGAAGGGAATTTTTGGGGTTGTCCTAGCAAAAAAAAAGAGGGCAACTGCACCATTTCAGGTTGAACAAGTAGTCCAGCTCTTTTAGAATTGCACAACTATTTGTGTAAGAAGGATTCTGTGTCTCCCAGCACAGTCTCAAGAGTGTTGAAGAGGAGCCAGGAGATTGGCCTTTATATGAGGAGACCTGGAGAGAGCTGCAGAAGGGTGCAAATCCAGCACCTGAACTGCTATCTGCTCCTTTGTGCGAAGAGCAACAGTAGGAGTGCTGCTAGAGCGGCTGCTCGTGTGCGTGTTTCTCACCAAACTATCAGAATCAGACTTCATGAGGGTGGCACAAAGGCCAGCCCCACTCTGTGGGACCTGTGCTCACAGACCAGTGCCATGCAGATCACCAGACATTTGGCAGAGAACACTAGAACTGGGAGTTTTGCCTCTGGCACCACACTCTCTTCACAGATGAGAGCAGGTTCACACTGAGTACATATGACAGGCATGAGAGAGTCTGGAGAAGCTGTGGTGCACCTTATGCTGCCTGCAACATCATTCGGCATAACCAATTTGGCAGCGAGTCAGTGATAGAATGGGGAGGCATATCCTTGGAGAGTCACACAGACCTCCATGTATAAGCCAACAGGAACATGAATGCTGTAAGGTATCATGCTGTAAGTCCTCAGACCTATTGCCAAAACTTATGCTGGTACAGTGGGCACTGGATCTTTCCTGGTGAAGAACAATGCTTGTCCTGATGTGACCAAAGTGTCTAGGCAACTTCTGGATGACAAAGGCACTGGTGCCACTTACTGGCACTCATGTTCCCCAGACCTGAATCCAATTAAAAACTTCTGGAACATTTTGTTTCAGTGCATCTCATTCTGCCAAACAGTGTCACAGACTCTCCAGTGGCTCACTGATGCCCTGATCAAAATCTAGGGGAGATCCCCCAGGGCAACATCAACCATCTCATCAGGAGAATGCCCATAAGTTATTTTGAATGCATAAAACCAGTATGCAGTTAAGGCTTTCAGCTTGAATATTTTGTTCATCAAGATCCAGTGTATGATTTAATGATTTTTATTTTTATTTTTGAGTAGCATATATACACATTGTAAAGATTATTTTAACTCAAAATATCCAAAATACTTTAGCCAGAAAAATGAATAAAGAGTCAGGCATTCAATAGCAATACAGAAACCAACAAAAATATGAAATTAAAAATAAAATTCCATCTGCAAAAAAGCTAATCTTTCCAAATAACTTCACCTCCAGTGTTTCTACCATGTGTGTGCTGGTTAGTGTGTGTACCAGGCTCCCCTTGTCCTAGCTCACTTCGTTCTCTAATTACACACCTGCTTCAAGTCACTGAAACACTCCCATCCTGAGATAAATTGTCTAGACAACTGTGTAAAAGGCTGCCTGAAAATTGTACGTTGCATTAGAGGTCTTCAAAACATGGCCCCCTTTCACCAGAGATGCAACATGACAGCTGATTTTCAACACAGGAAACTTTTCCACTTATCCACTGTTATTTTTGACCCTCAAACATAACATAAATGGAAAGTTTACTTCATCAGGTTTATAGATATTACCAGTTGATACTATATACTGTATATCATGCCAGTGCAGCGGTTATCACTGTCCACTCACAGCAACAAGATTCCAGGTTGGACCCTGTTTAGCTTGAGCTTTTCTGTGTGGCCTTTACATGTCCCCCCCTGCAAGTTTAATCCCCACAGTCCAGGTACATGCTTTTTAGGTTAACAGGTGATATTGGCAGTAGATGTGCATGTGAGAGCATGTCGTCTCAACTGGCAAACATCATCCTATGTCACCTGCTGTAGGCTTCAGCTTCTACTAAGCTGGCTAGATGATTAAGAATATCAATGCTCAGATAACACTCCATTTCAATTTCTTTGCTGTAGTTGCAAACTGGCACTATAAGAATGTCTATTATGTTGTTATTCTTTGTAAGATTTTGGAAGATATAAAAATTAACTATTAATGGATTCTGTTTCCAGAGGCTAGATATTAACACAAGACAAGTAACACTAACATTACCAGTTAATGCACCCCTCCAACAGGGCTTTATTGTAGCACTTCCCTGCTGAAGGCAAAACTGTCACTGAAAAACAGCAGTTTTTCCACTGGCATGCACATTTAGAGTGTTACTGAAAATGCCAAATCTGTGCTGATAAAGTAAAAGTACTCGTTGTGCTCATTGTGCTGCACAAGCACCATTGCTTATTATAATCAAAGTATTTATGCTTCAAAATTGAAACATGTTAATATGATGTAATATACTGCTTAATCTGTGGTAATATTACAATTTAGTATCATGTATATATGCAGTTGTGTCTTTTATCACTGATAGATAACACTTTGTCCTGTCATCAAGCTTTATTTATCAGTCATTTTCTAATTTAAAAAATGAAACAAAGCACTAAAAATTAACAATAATTTGTCTGAGTGAATTGTTTATTATTAAATGGTTTAAAAAAAAATCCTTGATTGTGTGTATATTGCTGCTGCACAGTATTATATTAAGTATATGTACCCACTGCTACATATACTGCATGTATGGATTTTTCCAAAAGGCAGAGATACATATCACAAGCAAATGCGTATACAGGCACATACACGCTGACAGATTTCAGGTCTGCTAGTGGACCGGGGAAGCATTTTGGTTTTTCATTGTGTCTGGCACAGATTGGTTGATCCATCTGCTGTAATCACTGAGTCTGACAGTATGATTCAAGTGTCCAGTGAAAAGTGACAAAAGAGAAAAACATAGCTGTGGCCCATATGCTTAAGGACAAGAGAACCCATTAAGAGTTGAGAATCGCTAACAACCTCACTTCAAAGAGATGGACAATGACGCTTGGAGCTCTTTTGTCACTTTTGCCACCGTGCCCGCCTCGTTCAGATTTTCAGCATCATCAGTGGGCCATTAATAAAGCCCCAGAGAACAATGTAGGGTGGGATTGTTGCTGAATTCAGATTTTTAACACAACTAAATCTGTATTCATCAAGGAAAACTATTGTAATTATTACATTGTCAGTAACAAAGGATTACTTGACACAGGGAGAGGTCTTGTTCCTCCCCAACCTTGTTACATGAAAACTAGAGAGAGCTCTGATTATGCTGATTATTAACAGAAATTAAAGTTATTACTGTGATGTGAAAACCTTTCTAGCCCTCACAGCAGTTACAACAGTGTGTACCTTCAATGGGAGCACCACAGATAGAACAGGTTCATTCTCTGTGGTAATTAGGGCTATTCAGAAATGTACCCTAGTCTTTAAGGAGAATGTTTCTTAATTGCTACCTTTGTTGCAACATTGCTGCTGTTTGAAAGGATAATAACAGCCGGTCAAAGTAATTGTTGCTTTATGAATTCATTTGTTGAGTTGTACTGGAACGTTCCCCCTAGAAACTGCTCATTGTTCTGCACTCAGAGCTGTTGCATTGTTGCACAGATGCTGCCAAATTATGTTGCATGACAAAAAATATGCTAATCTTCTCCAGAAAGAAATTCTGATCATTTCAAGTGAAGGAGTAATTTGCATGAAGTCTATGGATTTTGGGTTTCAGAAGAAATAGCAGCACAATGCAGTTTGTTCACTACCAAGTACACCTTTAAGCTTTTCTTGTGAAAAGCCAGTAGCGACCCGCATCTTGCCTTGTGAAATTGATATTGCTGGTCAATGACAGTGATTACCATGCCTGTGGTTCTCCCTCCCACGCAGTTCCTGTCAGAGCCTCAGAGATAATGAGACGGCACACATTATCTGGCCTTGCTGGAATCATGTTTTACTAACCTAACAGAAGCAAAGCCAACCAAGTTAAATCAATCGTCTGGCACCATCAGAAAAATATTATAAACCAGCTATTCTGTTGTAAGCCATGCTGTATCACTACAAATACATCATCATATAAAGACTTAGTGACAGCAGAGGAAAAAAAATCTATCTTGTTTTAATCACTGGAAAATGGGTTGCTACAGATTTATAAATTGCACAAGGGCCGCACAGTTTTTTTCTATCAACCCCGACAAATCACTAATATTTACTGAGTGTCAAATAAATCTGTGGAAGATGTTCTAAACCTTCTATGAGTCCATGAAAAGGAGATATTTGCCTTTCCCACTATATATGTTAAGGTTCAGTTCTTGTGTCAACCCAAATACAGATGATGTGAGTAAAACAAAAGACGAGCTTTCATTAAAACTGATAATAAAAGTCTAATAAAGGAATGGATCCAAAGGGTACAAAAGGTCACAACACAGGGAACTTGGAATATAGAAAACAGACCAGATAAATAGAAAGACTCGACCAATTATACAGAGAAGGCTGACTGAGAATGACAAACAGAAGGTGAATGAGACACAGGTGAAAATAATCAAAATCATTTTTTTGACACATTAAGGAAAGATCCATTATTTAAGAAATCAGAAAAGTCCCCTGAACATGAAGATAGAGATAGGGGAATACCAAAAGGACAAAAAGCATAAGGATGGGAAAACAGAGGAGACTGAGGATGGGACAGGCAGACAGTGAAACACTAAGGGAACTAAACACATAAAAATAACAAACTCGGAATAGAAACTTAAGCTAAATAAAGACCAAAGATCCCAAAGACAGAAACGAACAAAAGAGACCAAAACTAGGACTTGATATAAAACACTCCAGTAATACTCAGAATACTAGAAAAATGATGATGAAATCAAAAAAGGGATTTAAAAGCCTAACAATAATCAAAAACTTACCAGAAGGGCAGCGAAACCACAGAGAACACTTAATAAAAGATAAGAATCCCAAACCGCCAAAGTAACTCAAACACTGTGACCAAAACCAGGGACAATAACAAGAAAATAGTTGTATGATGTGTACTGACAAAATAAAACAGTTCCTGTTGTGAACCAAACCTAATTCAGTCAGCCTTGATTACACCGAGCTTAACTATCATATGAAAATGCATATTATAAGCCCATACAATCATTATTTACACTGAGACAAAAGTTAAGGGGAAATCCTGTGACCTAGCTAAAGATGTTGCATATATACAGTATATTTATATATCTATATATCTACTATAACTGCAGAATTAAACTGCTGAGTGTTTGTTTCCCCCTAAAATGTACATAGATTTAGAAGGGTGAGCCTTTACACCAATCGCATGCCTAATCAACATCCACTGAGAGAGTTCGGGCTCATTAAACAGGCTCTTTGTGCTGGCATTAATAATGCAGGGGCAATGCAAGAGCCATGATGTGCTCAAAGACCTGCCATCTCGTTAATGCACCATTAATCACACAGGTTAAGACAACAGCCTTGGGGGCAGTTGACCCCCCTCTCTTTAGGGGATGGGGTCAGAGAGCCGGTCACTTGTTCTTCTTGTCCTAGGCACTTGTCGAATCCACCTGGAGTATTAAAACGCCGTCAAGTATGAAGATTATTTCTGTTTTATATTTTTTCTCTAAACTCTCAACAATTTCTGTCCATTTTTACCTTTTAACTACCAAGTGGGAGGAGGAAGCAGGGGGTCTCTTGCATGCAAGCAGTGAAAGGTGTTTATGAAAGTAGCTCTGGGTTTGAAAGTTAATTCTTTTTAAATATGTATAGCTTTGTAATCCTTATTATAGCATGTGATTTCGATTTTGATCTTACTCCCACATGAAAATAAGGATTGCAGTAGAAGCCAAATCCTTTCTGTATCCTGTAAACAGCAAACATTTTCTACAAATCTACCAAAATTATTCAACACTAAAAAGAGCTTTACAGCTGCTCCCCCTGACTTCAAACTGCAAGGTTAATGAAAGAAAAAAAGAGGTAGAAGTAAGTGAACTAAAATCATTTTAACTGCAGATCTTTTTTTTTCTGAACCCACACATGAATTGCCATACTTTATGTGAATTTCCCTCAACTGGGGTTAGGCTGCTATTTTAAAGGCTTTCAGAATCACTCCCTTCCCCTTTCCTCTCACCTGCTTCTTCAGCTGAAATCAATGTTCCAGCCCTTTCATCCTCTCTGCAGATTGCCTCAACCAGGGCAGAGTCTATCAGGCATCACTAGACTGACATTTCCCTGTAGCTGCTGCACCTATGGGGGACTCCATAACTGACTCAGTCCCCCAAGGGACGGATAATCCCAGGCTAAAACCCCAAGATTGTGTGATTAATGATATGTCGAGTGGTTGTGACCCTTGTTCTCTTGCTGTGATGCCTCATGTTGAGCCCAGGGAGCTTTGGAGAGTTGACAAGGGAGACCTGTACAATTATGCACTGGCACAGCAAAGCAGCCCCCTGGCAAACATAGAGCTTGACAGGACTTTTATTAGCAATGAAACTTATACAGTACCGTATATTAAGAGACAAAGCAAGAGTGCAGCCAAACTAATTTCCACACTGCATGACTGGTTTTCAGCATTCACAAATGGGGCTAATTTATTCAAAACGTGAACTCATGTGTGTTAAAATTCTCTGCTGAATTACACACATGCTTTTCTGTACATTGTGGCCTACATTTAAAAGACTCATACGGGTTGTGCTTTGCTCCTCATCAAAAGCATATTATTAAATTATAATAGTAATGGCTTTATTGCAACTCAAAGTGCTTAATAATTATAAAGACAAGAGGACATCGGTAAATAAAGTGTGTGAGAACAAAATAAAAACGAGATAAACTACAAAATAATAATAATAAAAAGCCATAAAAGTAAGAAAATAAGTCTGATATCAAAGAATTCCAAAAATGTATATAACTTAAGCCTTAAAAAATGTGTTTTGATGTTTTATTTGAATGGATCTGTTGAACTGCATACTAATCCCTTTTGCCTGACCAATAATAGAGCACATGCTCGTATGCCAATATGTTTTAGTTCTATACTGGGGAAGCTTTAAGACTAATTTTAGCGGATCTTTGTGATGTAAAATAAGCATACTATATCAGCCAATCAGACAGATAGTCAGGACCCCAAGCAAAATCTTTCCTTCTCTCAATTTAGCTTTCATGAGAAGATGTGTTGCTGCATTTTTGGACCCTCTGAAGTTTTTTAACGATTTCTTTGGGAGGCGTCGGTACAGTTATAAAGTCTGCTAATATTAAAAGCATGAATAAGCCTTTCTGTGTTGCCCTCAGAAAATAATCATTACACGTGGGCAAAATTTCTAATTGTAAAATGCAGTTCTAGTTATATTTCTAACCTGAGAGTAAAAGCTTACATTATACCCCAGAGGTCCAACAAATACACTGAATATATTTCCTATTTCTAAAACATTTACCAAGAGTTTTGGCTGTCTTGTGTTTAATTACCTTCTGCAACTGGAGGGCTAGGTTTTGCTTTTGCCTTAGGTGTACTATCATCGGTACATCAACTGCATATTTGAGTTACTAACTCCTGAAATCAGGGGAAAAAACTGTATATTGCTACAGCCTGGGCAAAGATGTGCATCATTACCCTGTGATCAATATCCTCTCAGGTAAACCTATCTTTACTTTTCATGAGCTATGGACTTGTTGTGGTGTTGTTCTATTGCACCAGTTCACAACAACAATTATCTCAAGGCATTTATATTGTAAGGGAACGACTACAAAGTGACAACTGTCTTGGAGAGAGAATCTGACGATCTTTAAGAGCGAGGTTCTTAAAAGGTTCAGTCAAGACCGGAAGGTAGAATTCCTGTTAACAGGAAGACACCTCTGGCAGAACCACGCTCAGGGAGGACCAGCCTGTTGGGGTTGACGAGAATGAGAAGACAGAAAAGAAGCATGGAGAGAGAAAACGAATAACAGACAAAGCAAACCAACAACTACACGAGACAAGTAAACACTTAATGACATGCATTAATATCCCCTGGGAGCTTCAGCCTCTGGTTCAGGGTCACCTCATTTAGCTCCAACTATAAGCTTAATCAAAAATGAAGCCATCGGCTTTAGTTTTTGAAGCTACCTTTGTATGCTGAGATCGCAAAGACATGCAGATTAGGTGAGCTGGAAAGTCAAAGCTGCCTGTAGGTTTGAATCTCACTCTGTTTGTGTCCAAGTGCCCACTGAACTCCATACCTACTGCATGCGAGAATGCACCTTAGTATAGAACCAAAAGTGATTGCAATGACTGCTTTACATTTAGATGCAATAAGGTTTGCATTTGTTACAAATCTTGCCATTCTGCAAAATGCCTGATGACAACAACAACCCGGTGAAAAAGCTACATGGGATTTTCTGTGTTAAGTTGTTTTACTTTCAAGGTTTTACTTTCAAATGTAATAGGAGCAAGAGCTATGGTTCCAGTGGGGCCGCCCGGTGACCAATAGCAGAATCCAGCTGTCACCGTGTGCAACTGTGAGAGTGTGCTGCAGCACAGCTCAAGAAAAGCACACATACTCATCTAACCTGCACACTCAGAAAACAGAGGTACAGGTGCAGTAAAACGTGATACTGAAATCTTTTTTTCATTATTAAAACATGCTGTGGGTGCTGATAGACTTCAAGTCCAAATGTGTAGCACATCAGCCTGAAAGTGAAGTAAAGTTAGATTTGTGTGCAGCTTTTAAGACTGTGATTAGGTTTCTGGAGTACCTACTTGTTTATTTAACTTTATAAAGCAATACATACATAACTCAGTACAATACTGGATTTGATATTTTAGCCAAGCTACTCTTTCCTGAGTCTCAACTTAGGGTACATGATTACTATGAATACAAATCATCTTCATAATCCAACAGGGATAAAAACATAATTGTTATTGTCTCCTTCATATTTAATTAGAGGAACACTTTAATTGTTCCTTGGTGAGATACTCAGAAAAACAGCTTTTAGAAAGACCTAACGAAAAAAAGACAAGATTTGGTAAATGTTTGAGAGCAAAGTCAGGAAAAGTGCTGCTTAAATCCTGCATTAATTTGAATACTCATCTCTTCCAATGTGAAAAAATGAAAGTACTTGTTTCAAGTGTCATCATTCCACTCTTGAACAGCTTATCTCCTGAATAAGTTGACTGCAACATTAGACCAATAAGCAGCTGTGCAATGAATCTATTTAAAACCACCTGAGATTAGCCCTTAGGCAGCACCTGATGGGCTTAGTGATCAGCTTTTGTTTCCTCATCAAGAGCCAAAAGATCAGTGCATCACAAGAAGACAAATAGTGCTCCCGTGCTAATCGTCACTGCTGTTTCATCCAGTACTCAGCTGTCCCATATTCCACAGAGATACTCAGACAAATCTTTTGCATGATTACTTTATGGATCAAAGTCTATCTCAAAGGTTTCTTCAGAGAAAATCCCAATTGCGCAATCAGACACCTATTTCCGCCGAGGAGCCTAAAGTTAATGACCCTGTTTCTCATCTGGGCACCTCCCTGTTTTCCTCTGGCGTTGAGGGTGAATGCTTAATCTTCAGTGGAAGCTGTCAGAACATGATGAATGCCAGCACTAGACCGGCTCTCAAAACTTGCATTAATTTTTAACCACAATTACTGGAACAAAAAAATTTAAATCAGCTATGTAAGATCAGTGCAGAGGCGCACACGAGGCCTGGAAACTTGCACAGGTTTTTGTTGAAACTGTGTTTTGGCACCTTTGAGCACAGCAGGGTGATTTTTTGGGGGAATGTTAACGATACATGCAACAGACCGTTGTATCTATCGCAAAAAATATCTTGCTTTGATCTCCAAGCAGAGATGGCAGTGATGTGGGGTTGCTCTCCTGCCCAACTCTGGTTCGCAATCAATGATCAACTACTTTGTTTAAAAAATTAACAAGACACATGAAAAGACCAATTATGAGGTCCCACGCTTCACTTAAAGCATGGTCTTAAACAAAGTGAGCTTGGTTTGTGCCAAGCTTTACTACAAAGAGCGGTTCATATTCTCCCACTATCTACTGATAGTTCAACGAAAGAGACTGAAGGGAGGGATAAAGATGAGTAAGGACAGTACAGGGAAGGGTGAATTATTAATTACTTGTATTCAATTGTAAAACCCCAGGATGCGCAGGGGAAGCCTGTAAATATGGATGCTGCATAGAGAGAGAGGGGTTGGGGGGAATGAAGAATCACAGCATTTCAAAATTTAAGTCTGTCAAATTTTCAGGTGGCTTCTTTTATCCTTGGGAAAATGATGTTTGTGAGACAAAGACCTTGAAGTTCAGACATGTGGATTTAACTGTGTCGAAACTATACAGGAAGAACCCTGGAATCAAATATGTTTCCTGCTGAAAGCTACAGAGGAGGCACAAGGCCGTGCCTAGAGTGCTGTAGTGGTACTGTGTATTGACATGGAAGACATACTTACTATTCTATTGCAGTCAGTGGGGGAGTACAGTGAGTCATCTCATTTCAGGCTTTGTTATGGAAAATGAATCTGACAAACTAGAGCAGGCACATAAAGAACATCTTGGAATGTTTGTTAGTGACTTTCTTGTACTTTTAATTTAAAAAAAAAAGTGAATTCCTGTGATTTGCACATTTAGCTAGTGGCCTAACACCAAACTTTTTGGAAGATATCAAACATATTGAAGCTTTATATCTCTACCTTAGGCAAACTAAAACAAACCAAAGTAAGATGTTAAAATATGCACAGTAATAATGACAAATAATTATTTGCATTGCTAATGCATCTGTTAAATAATTTCTTGATTCATTGCTGCTTGGTTTTCCCAAATAAATAAAAAAAAAATATACTCAAATATTTAATTTACTATTCTAATGTTAAAATATGGGTAAATGTTTACATTTCAAAATTACCATTTAATAATTACTGGCAAACACAGAGAATTATGTTGATCATATTATTAGTTTTATTTTTTTTATATATTAATTATGTATTATATTTTAATTCTATCCCTATTTATTATATATTTACTATTTATTATAACGTGATATAATGATATCACTATAAAAATTCCCCTCTCTGTTCCTTCTTCCTGATGTTGCCGTCATTCTGTATCGCTAGTCTATCACTACGGCCGTCTTCCTCTGCTTGTCCACCACTACTATGTCCGGTTGGTTAGCCATAAACAGTTTTTTTCCGTCTGTATCTGGAAGTCCCACAGGATCTTAGCACAATCATTCTCGACCAGCCTAGGGGGCGTCTCCCATTTTGACCTCGGGTCTTCCAGGCCATAATTGGCACAGATGTTCCTGTATACTATGCTGGCCACTTGGTTACGGCGTTCCATGTATGCCCTGCCTGCTAGCATCTTGCACCTTGCTGTTATGTGCTGGATTGTCTCAGGGGCATCTTTACACAGCCTGCACCTGGGGTCTTGCCTGGTGTGGTAGAGCGCTGACACTATTAATTTTGTGCTAAGAGCTTGTTTTTGTCCTGCCATGATTTGTGCCTCTGTGCAGTCTTTCAGTCCAGCTTTGTCCAGCCACTAGTAGGATTTCTGAATGTCAGCCAGTTCCTCCATATGCCGGTGGTACATACCGTGCAGGGGCTTGTCCTTCCATGATGGTTCCTCCTCTTGCTCCTCTGCTTTCTTGGGTTTCTGCTCCCTGAGGTACTCACTAAGCATGCAGTCGGTTGTGTACTCATGTTTGTTGTCTCATCCTGGACAGTGGTTCTGACACTCACCAGTCCTCAGCCTTCTTTCACCTAGCATACAGTCTCAGGGTGCTGGATTTGGAAACCCTCCATGCATGGTCAGGAGCTTCCTTGTATTGATGTCAGTGGCTTAGCCAGTGGGTAGCTAAACACTGGCAGGGTGTAAGTGTTGATTCCCCAGATCTTGTTCTTTCTATTAAGCTGACTCCTCAGGACTTGCCTTACCCTCTGCAGGTATTTACCAGTCTCAGTTGAGGGTATACCCAATCTTGGAGTAGGGTAATGATAATGTTAATCCTTTAGAATCAGAATCAGAATACTTTATTAATCCCAAAGGAAATTATGGGGTCACAGTTGCTCCAACACAGTATGAACATTAACCTACTATATTTAATTTAAAAATATAATACCTTACAAAGTTACCAAAATATAACAAAATAGTCCAATACAGATACCTCGAATTATAAATATCCCAGTATATTACACAAAACTGAATATATATAGTTGACAATGAGGCAGCCGTCCTATCATATTGACTTTGTAATTTTCTCTCTAGAGGATGTGATATTAACGTCTTGATGCATTCTCAATCATCCAGGAAAGTAAATCTCCAAAAGTTGATTCTGTTCATCTGGACGTAGCGTTTTGTGGGAGAAACGTTTCGTCACTCATCCAAGTGACTTCTTCAGCCTCAGCTGACTGCAGGTTTCCCCAGTCTTATAAACAGTACATTTGCATAACGACTGGAACAAGCCCACTGAAGGAACAATGGGCTGGGAGGTCAGTTCCTTAACAGGGGAGTCTACACCAAGTCTGTATGGTTTACCGAAAATACATAAACAGGGTGCACCTTTAAGACCGATTGTCTGCATGATCAACTCTGTCACCTATAACATCTCCAAGTTTCTGGCTTCGATCCTCAACCCGCTG